>WIPJ01002563.1:0-14137 GCA_018155075.1 Cassiopea andromeda | reverse complement strand
AAAACAAGGCTACTTACTTGGAAAATTGCAAGTAAACTGAGTGAATGCCAGTTTATTTACTGTTCATCGATAACCACAGGTTGCACGTCACAAATCAATATTGTATTCAAATTAACAATGTGTCATATAATAGCTGTTTATAAATTCAACTTGGAGAACTGCTTCATTAGTAACAAGTAATGTATTCTATCCGTCTAACTTAAAATGGAACATGCATTGTATATCATACGCCTGGTTAGATATCGTCCTTTCATGGACTGTTCTATGTACTTAATTATGCTAATTTATTCTTCTGTACAATTAGTCACTTCATTGCGGAATCCCATGCGAGAGGATCGTACTCGCTAATTGTCATTGCAGATCAGAGTTGCCAACACGGCCATTTCTAGGCCAGATGTCAGATTTGGCTTTTTCAGAAAGTGCTTGGCTTTGAAACTATTATTTGGCTTAGAGTAAGATCCAAGAATATAATTGATTAACGAAAAATGGCATGCCTATTAAAACATCCTATTGCTGGTGCTTGCAGTATCAAAGAAATGCTTTATTGGCACATGGACTTCAACTGGAATACAGCAACTACAAAAAAACTTTGTAAGCCCCCTCGAATAACCCCTCTTCTCGAATGTCCACATGCAGGAATTCAAAAAAAAAATAATCCCCCAGGGAGCGAATTGGAGGGTTTTGGTAGATACCGTATGTTGTGCCACAAATGTTATATCTGTCTAAACTATTCTTCTAAGTACACATAATGGTAGAGGGAGAGTTCAGCAAAAATGGAATGTGTGCTTATGTTTGTAATGTAACAGAGTTCCTCAGTGAGGGCGACACAAAAATGTTTTTATGACGTCATCACTTTTAAACTAGCAGCAGGAATGGTACCTGACTATTGGATCTGATTAGTCTTAAAACCCATAGTAAACGGTGGGGCGCTAGTCAATTTTGCCAAATTTGAAGAACCCCCGCATCTTATTTTGACCTCACTGTGTAATACTTTTAGCCATTTTTGAGTCTATTCTGATTTTGATAGACCATTTTCCCGAAGATGTGAATGCAGGGGCTGTAGTCAAACTCTTTTAATCATCCTGACTTTTGTTTCATAAAAGCCTTCGATAACTAATTTTGGAAATGTTAGACCCCCTGCTTTTTGTGAAGCCCCGTTTATTATGGGGTTTAGGCTATTCGAGTAACATAATTTTTCATTCACTGCATGGTTGTATGCAAAGTTGATGCTCAAAAGCAAGTCTCAATTTTATCACATGAACTCCAAGTTCTAAGATTTATTTTCCCAGTTACTGAAGAGGTCGTAGAAGTTGCATTCACAGTAATTTTGATACGATACTCAGGCCCCGTCTATACCGGTACGGACCACTTGGTGATCCTCACCACTAGTGGTGCGGATAGGTTGCGTCTACACTGCACTAGATTAATTTTGCTGCTGATAGGTTATCCGTCTACACCAGTACGGATTCAAAGTGAAATTGAGGCCTGTATATATCAAATGAGGCTAGAAATCTGAGAGTGTGCCAAAATTTGCTACTCGTTCTGTATGAAAATGGAAGGGGCTAACAGTTGTAAAAAGAATACAAAGAGAGAGTTCAACTGGACGGAAGAGGAAACTCTTTTATTACTTCACATAATCATAGACTACAAGGGAACGAAGATGGCTCAGGGAGTAGACAGGGAGACTGTAAAGGCCAAACAAGAGGAGATCACTGTGCAATTTCACTTACACTATCCGAAGGTAGGCAGTGGCGTCAGTACCAAAGAATACATAGCGACCAATACGCAAGACCGCATTTCGTTATTTCCTCCATTTTTACGCTGTGTGGCACCAAATAGGCTGATACGGCTTCGTTCATGTAGTAACAAGGCCTCCTTGTGAATCTGTACCACAAGCAAGTGATACGGATTACCCCCTCTACACTTAATTGTTTAAAGTCCGGATCACTGCTTGCCCTTTTGCGAAAAGAACCAACATTGGTATGGCGAACGGTACCAATTTTGGTACGGATTGCTACGGGCAGTGTAGACGAAAGGTCAATCCGCACCACTTGAGGTACGGATCAATAAATAATCCGTACAGGTGTAGACGGGGCCTCAGTGACGACGTGCAAATGAAAGAGCACTATGATCAGCAAAAACAAAATTGTCTAATCAATTTATCAGGGAGCTTGCACTAAATAATTCCTCTATACTGCAAAAATATTGGCTTGTCGACAGGGATGCCGGTGCATGGAGTCAAGATTCATCACCTACCAGGAAATGCAATGATGATTGTGAGAAGTAGATAAATTACAACATCATAGTGACTTATAATTGACATCATAATGACCTTCCCTACATTGTAAAGAGCTCTAAAGTTTCCGTGTATGCGGATGATATAAGCACGTATTCAGATGAAAAACTTAGGAGGCTCAATAGGTGTTTCAAGGGGAATAAGTTATCTTTTAATGTAGCTAAAGCTCGTTTCATGCTAATATGCGCAAAATAAAAGAAGTGCCTCAAGGAAATCAAACCAAGCCCTATAACCTATTCGTGAGGAAAATATAGAAGTTGTATGCAATACTAATTATCTAGGTGTCCAAATAGAAGAAGCAGATCAAATTAGTCACTGATTACGCTTCTCGTGCAATTGACTTTCTTAAGTATGCCAAGCATTTACTACCTGTGAAAGTTTTTATACCAGCATCGCTGAGCCTCACCTCCAATACTACTGCTCTGTTGGGGCTGTTGTAATTACACACGACATCTTGCAATTGCAGAGGTTCCAATACAGAGCAGCACGCATTGCGACCAACAGTCATTTTGATGCTCTAAGCAAATCTCTGATCCAAAGCTTCGGTTGGAAAACAATTTAGGAGTTGATTAACAGACAAGTACACCTAATAGTTTGTAAGTGTTCAAATAGCATTGCCCCAAATATCTTCGCGATATTTTTACTAAAAACACCGTTAATGCCACACGCAGTCTTAGAAATACAAATACTGACTTAAGGCTGCCATTAAGAAGCTCCGCTAACTGACAAAAATGTTTTCCATTCAGAGGTACTAAATGTTGGAATAGCCAAACAAACTTCTTCATGTAAAGCCTTTAAGTGACTGATTTAGCCTAGGTCAGTGTATTTACAACTTACGTTTTAAATTGCACATTATGGTATTTCCAGATTTAAGATATTATTTAAACAATGGAAAATTATTGTAATTAGGTTTCTTATTTGCAATTATGTTTTTCTTCTAATCAAATATGTAAGTATAGCGTAGACGGAGGGTCCCTTGCAAATCAGTGCTTACTGAAGACCACCCTCCCTAAATATGTGAAATGAAACAATCAGTGCAAGTGTTCTTCTCCAAGCTTCTGCCCCCCAACCCTACTGCTGTTCCTTTGTCCCTGCTGGTCGAGCATACTAGCCAGGTAGCAAAATCTATGGGCAGGAGCTTTCATCCAACCTACTTTGTTAAACTACCTTCTTAAGTGTTGCCGCTTCAGGAGCTTCCCAGATAAGCAGCATTGCCTTCACATCAACTTCGCTGTTCTTGCTACTGAACGTAGAAGAATCGTTTCTTCTACCTTTTTCCTTCCAGCTGTTTTGTTGCTGGAGTGATGGATCGGAAGGGTCGGCTGGAAACGAGCTGGTTAACAAACAAAGACCTTTCCTATCATAGCACAATGCTGATGTATTCACTTCCTTCCCAAGGCTAACCACGAAATGGGAAGGATCCTCACTCGCAATGCTGCATGATATCAACGATCGAACTTCCTTTTCGTAGGGTTTAAGCCACGTTACGAATCCGAGGGTTCTGTCCTCTTTTATTTCATACAACAAAATATGTCCGCTACCAGTTCCGACCCACAAAGTATCGCTACTGACACAAAATGTTGCAACTCGTTGATCATTCATGTCGCTATTTGGTACGATTATTTTTAAATCATGAGAGCAGTCAATTTTTCCAATCTCTCTCATATCGTCAATCAAAATGGTGCTAATAACAGGGCTCCTAACGTGTGACACAAACAATATGCCACCATCTTCATAAACATGCATGTCACAGATCACCTTTTCATTAGTGGGTGTAACTGCTGGATGCACCTTTTCAAAATTTGGGGGGCCAAAGGGGTATCTATAAATATGTTTACCACATCCAAGGATAATATTTGCATCAATTCTCTCACCACCTTTGCTAGTAACTATAGAAGAAATTGTACGCATTTTGTTTTCAGTAACAAATGATCTTTTCAATCTTTCTTCTAGAAAACCTTTCTTTCTTTTGTAAAGGTCTTCCTTGGATACTTTGGAAAAAGAGCCATTATCGCAACCAAAAACTACGTGATCTTCACACACTGTCATCGAACGAATAAAATTTTTTGGGAATTCATGGGAGTATACCAACTTCTTCCTATCCTTTGAATAAATAGACACGTAGTCCAACGTACTACGGAGAATTATTGCAACGTGTTGCTTGTCGATATCATGGATTCCAACAATTTTGAAAAAAGAGACCTTTGCTTTCACCAGAGCTTTATTTTCCGGAATAAACCATTGTTTGATTTCTGACAAGACAAGGTCCACTACGAGAACAGAAGAACCATCACAAGATAACCACACCTCATTCGTTCCTTGCAAAAAACACAACTGGAGAGGAGTGTTAATGTTTCTAAGCGGAGTTTTCCCATACAGTAAACAAAAACTTGGTGACTTCATTTGGTGGCTAACATCCTTCATATTCGGCCTGTTTGTTGCTTCTTGAACCCAGCATTTCACCATCAATTCAGTCAATGTCAGGAAACGAACCTTAGTATCCGGCAAATCATAGAAAGCTGGTCGTTTGCCCTCTTTAACCATAGCATTGATCTCAAATTGGTTTGGTAAGTCCTGAAAGGGCTTACGTCTTGAAATAAGTTCGTAAAGTACCATAGCAAACGAATAAACATCTACCTTTTCACTGTAATCTTCTGTGTTTGAATACTCGAGGATTTCTGGAGCAATAAAACCTGGCGTACCAGTGAGAGACTTTAGTCCAACTGGGTCTACAAAATTGGCTGCCCCAAAATCAGCTAATTTGATATTCACTTCACTGTTACTGTCAAGCGAGAATAAAAGGACGTTGTCTGATTTCAAATCTCTGTGGATTATCCCACGTGAATGAAGGTGTGCAACGGCACTTGCTATTTGCTGTGCAATACGATAGACTACTACTCTCTTGACGGCTTGAGTAGCCAATTTGTCCGTTAATGTTCCCTCCATTGCAAGCTCAATAACTAAACAGAATTTTGGCCTTGTAAGTACCCCATAAAACGAAATAACATTTGGGTGATGCCTGATTTTGCTGAGAAAAACAGCCTCTTGGCGAACCTCATAGAAATGGTTTAAGACTGCACAATCAGACTGATTGTGTTCCAGGTCAACATTATAAAGTTTTATTGCAGCATCTTTTCCATTGTATGCGCCCTTGTAAACTTTCCCAGAACCACCACTTCCAAGAAGAGAGTCATCAGACTCGTAATACTTCAAGTCACATAATTTTAACTGCATTGATGAGCCTAAGTCCATGAAAAGCAGGTCAGGACAAAGTTCACTTAGCTTCACAACTTGAGGTGTGTGGGAATTCCCACAAATCATGCAGTCTCTTGTAAGTGACTCTTTGAGGCAATCTACTACATTGAAACGATAGGGTGGGTTTACTCCTAAAGTTTGACAGGTTGGGCATGGTACAAGTTGGCTAACATATGGCTTCAGTCCATCTGTGCCATCCAGTCCAGGAAACCATTCTTTTATCAATGTTCGAAAGTGATCAACAATAACAGCCAAAGCTCTGTAGCCCATTACAGTGCAAGAGACCTTTGTTTGAACTAATTCACGCCCATCTTCAGAAGGCAACAATGAAACCGATAAATACAGTTGTGGGTGCTTAAAAAGAATACCAGTTCTCCAGCAAACTAAATAACGATGAGATAGTAAATATGGTAAATCTACTGGGCCATCAAATATTTGCTCTGCATCATCAGACAAACTGTTGCTTTGTCCTGGCTGAGGAAATGGCCTGTTGGATCCAATTACAACTCGACTTGGAATTGGTGTATGTTCTCGATTATAAGATTCATTCGAAGGCAAATTTGTCTGTATAATGGAATTATCTGTGTTATCAAAAGCATTAGAGGAAGGGGCCCTGGAATTATCCTGACTACAAGTTGAAAATGGACTTGATAAAGAGGAATCACCACCAAATGAGACAGGAGTTATTTCTGTTGAAGAATGGCTACTATCTGATGGAGAAGGAGCATCACAACTTGGAACATCTTCGTTTTCAAATCGGAAACTGTTTAAAATAAATGGTGGACTAGTGCAGTCAATAGACCTAGTAGCAGTTTCAGTATCCACGTGTTGTACATATACTCTCTTACCATGTTCCCTCTCAACTTTCATATAATCTGTTGTATCACTGTCTGTTAGAGTTAAATCTCGACTATGGACTCCAATCACAAGGCTGGTATGTGGTGCACCACTATCACATCCTAATTCACTTTTACATGTATGATCAGCATTCTGTAATGTACTAGTTCCTCTCTCACTAGACGATGTTGGATCTTTATCTTCCCTTTTAAACTCAAAAGCTTCTGAAGGAGATTCTGTTCTATTATCATTGGGCACATCAGCATCAGTATCCTCTTCATCTTGTTCACTATCAAACGTTTGCTTGTATGAGTTCCATACAAAATTCTCTTGAATAACATTCAACATTTCATTTAGATGCAATAAAAATCTACTAATAAATCTACTCCAGAACCCATGTGGAATACACGAGAAGGAATGAATGCGTGCCAATGTCTGGGAAGGCTCATAAGAGGATAAGTTCTCATCAGGCCTGGTTGACGGCAATCTTGAGGGTACAAGAACTCGTTCATTGTCAACTCTGCAAGCGATTTGAAACCTTGAGAGCAATCGCAAGAATTTTGGATAAAATGCTTTTGAGAATCTTCGGTTTTCATCAATAATAAATGGAATGTCCTTTTCAAAGAGCATCCCATCTTTAATAAAGCTGTGTGCCTCTTTAACAGTAACTACCTTTGCCATCAAATCACAAAGCCATGAAGGACTGATAAAATAAAGATCTCGGAGGTCCTGATTTGGGTCATCATAATGTAAAATGATACCTGCAGAAGTACAAACAGAAAATGACACAGTGCATCATGTAACCAATAAAAGTTATAGAGGTTGAAGGGAATAGGATCATGTTCTGAGAGGTGTATTAACTTGCATGAGGTTCAATGTTGGCTGTTAGGGAATGCCAAGCCACTGCATTGGCTGTGGATTCTGAGAATTGTTAGGAAATATCTTATGATGCTTTGCATATTGTGATATTGGTGAAGATAACTAATCTCATTGTACTTTTGGATAAAATAAAATGTTAAGCATGAATGCCAGGAGACATGTTGGTGGTCTTAGCTATGGCTATGAGTCAGATTGCACTTTTAGGTGAGTTCCACCAAACGACTAAATACAGCCCATGTTTTGGAATCACTGTAAAGAGCATTACTAGGAAAGGAAAAAGTCGCAACAATAATAGTTCCGAATTATGCAAGCCCCTTTGATGCATCTCAACTTGTTGCTCGTCTAGATCATGGAAAGATGACATCATATGTCATTCTTAAGGATTACCAGACCTTTAAGCCTGGCTTGTCTAGAATGGAAAACAGAATTTTCAACAAGATGTAAAAATACTCTGAAACCTACGCTAAGCTATGGGCTCCTGAAGCTCTGCCCCCATTTCTAGAACCTTGGTTCATTCAACTTCGACATAACCTCTCCATGATCCTTATAAAAAATAATCTGAAACCTGGAGTATGAGCAGGGAAGAAAAGACCATTCTTGCCAGTTTGCATTCAGTGATACTTGCCAGTTTGCTTTCAGTGATTCTTGCCAGTTTGTATTCAGTGGGGAAGCGTCATCAAATTATGGCAGAAGTAGCGAATGTAACACTGCAAGTAGGGATTGTATGGGTGGAAGCAGCGAAAGTGGCATTACAAATTGGGCTTTCACCAAAGTGTTGCCACACAATACTTTCTATTTTGTGGCTTGGCGCGTTTGCAGGTGGAACCAGTTAAAATGGTGCCTTAAACAGGACTCCCAACAAATTCAGCGCGTGCGCATGTGAAAACAGTTAAAATGGTGTGAGGAATACATTCTTGCCTTTCACAGGGAAGGAAACAAGACCATATTTAGTGGACTATCTAGAAACTGCCATCTAAAGCATAAGAAGCAAACAGATGTAGCCTACCAATATTATGTAAAAATTCCGTAGCAACATCAATATCTTCGGGGTCAAAATAATCACGCGGATGTTTTGTAGCATTTTCGTTGATTAAATCTTGAAACTGGCAGCGTCGCAGCAACGGAATGCTGCCTGCTTTTTCAAGCTCTACTCGCTTCTCATCAACCATCCTGGCCAATGTCAGGTAACTGGAAGGTACCATCTCTCCCATTACTTTCTGACTGTTGCGTTTCCCATCTACGGTAATATTCTCTGCCACGTGTTTGATCAACTTTCTAAGTTTGTCAAACCCTGGTAAATAAAATTGAATGCTAATTATTTGGATGCATAAACTCTTAGAAACACAGAGGCTTTTGGGGAAGACATCTATGATAGAAGTGCTTGGGTTGCCTACTCTTGAGTGCCTAGTTGAAGGGGGAGGGGATCGGAAATGTCCCAAAACACTAGTATCGGAAAATGACCAGAAATATAGTAGAAATGCAATGGTTTCATCCTAAGAATTTATGTCAAAGTAACATTGTCAAAATTCACAGAAGGAAACAACACTAACAAATACAGCACATGCCATCAGAGTGATCTACTTGATGATAGTCTTCACTTGCTAGTCAACGTAATATTGTCAAACTAAAAGATCAGAATGATATTCTTGATCAAAGCGATCAGAGTGATCTACATGATGATAGTCTTTACTTGCTAGCCAGAGTATCTCTTCCAAATGCTGTCTTATGCGAGATAACAACAATTAATATACGGGATTATACAAAAAGTCATAGGTATAAAGTGTTCAAAAAATTAATAGAGAGAAATTACTACTAATCAATCAAGAGTACAGATAGTATTTTCTTATACTACCATCTTCAAAACTAACCAAAGAAGAATAAATTGCGACAAAGCAGACTGCATATTCTCAAAATGAATAATTCGCATTTATGGTCTATGTGCATACAATACTAACAATATTGTAACAATAGTGGTAAGTAGTGCTTTCAAGTGCGGGAGCATTATAAATCTTGAACCCCATGCTGATGCAAGTTGAGGCAAATAATGCAAATTGAAAATTAGATAAAATTTCACGGTATTAATGGATTCTATGTTTAATATGCTTTAAACTTACTGTTCTTGCATTCCTTGACGTGTTCAGGTGCATTGCTACATGTAACTAGCATAATCATCCACTCTTCACAGATTATTTCTTTGTACTTCGAAACTAATTTAAAAACTTTATCAATGGTATCATGCTCAAAGCTTTCAGTTCTTGCAGATGGGCTAATTTTGTCAAGATGTGTTCCTACAATTAGTACTGGTGAACGTGGAGCTCTGAATTGAAGATTGTTCAGCCATGGTTTCAGGTCAGCAATTCCATCGTCACCATCTTCAACACTCCAAACAAGCAGATACAACGAACGTCGTGACAAAAAGCATTGATGCGTTGCGTAATATTCTTCTTGTCCTGCAAAGTCCCAGCATTTGAATGTATATCTATTGATCTTAATCTCATGAATGTCGACACCTTAACAGAAAAAGATGAAATCATAGCCATTTAAATCATGCTATCTGTTTTTTGTTTATCAAAATGCTGCCTCTACTGGCGTATTACGAAGATAGCAAACTTTGATCTCTGATCTTTGATCTTTGATCTTAAATCCTCGAATAAGCCCCCTGGGTGCCTATACATTTTTTGGATTTTAGCATGGGGGCTTATTCGGGGGTGTGTCTGAAAATGTGTTCTGGTAGTTGCTCATATGAAATTACTCTAACTAATAAACTACTTTTTGATATTACAAAATACTAGCAATAAAGTGTTTTTTTAAAAGGACATACGATTTTTCGTTGGCTAATGGCTGCTCTTCTTCCGTAACTCTAAAAAGCACTAATACAGTCTCAAATAGCTACAGCCACACCCTTGGGTGCGGGCTTATTTGAGGGGGCTTATGAAAAATTTCTATTTCTAGGGTGGAGGTTTATTTGAGGGAGTACAATTCGAGGATCTATGGTATCAAAAGTAGGGCAATATGGTGTCTTGCAAAAGACGTGGCAGTAATGATGAATAAAATCAAATATTTTTTGACATGTGTATGGTGACCCATAAGAATCATAGATAAATTAACAAGTTACTGTAGAAACAATAAGGCTGCTGAAAGTAAAAGAAAAGCTACTGCAAATAAAATGGCTGCTGCTAATATTGCTAATAAACAAAAAAATACTGCTGCGTGAAACTGACCAAAGCCTAATGTGTGTTGAAATTTTAGGCTGGGTAAGCATAGGCCTAGACTTTGGCCAAATACGTAGAAAAGAGAACCTTAAACATTTACTTAGCACAAGAAAGATTAAGGGAAGGAGAGCTCGTGACAGGCAGAGACAAGACTATATGGCTAACATACGGAGAAGAATCGGTCAATATTGGCCAGGAAGTAAAATCATCCAACCTATAAGATAATAGATATTTGGGGGGCATGATCGTCAACGTCAATAAGACAGGGCACGTAGATGAGTAGATAAATATAGGTTAAGCTACAAGCTGCTAAAAAGTAAGACCAATTTAATCTACGTGCTGTAAAGCAGAGACATTTTAGAAACTTTTTGGAGAATGCTGCATTAATGGAATACTTGGCATAATAACATGGTGTACAAGTTTAGTATTAGCATCTTGAAACTTCGCTTGCAGGGTTTTGTTTTGCTGTGGTGAGCTTCAGGAGATTGTAAAAGAAAAAACAAAGACACGCTCAGAGACAATAACAGTCGTGAGAAGAAGGAGATATATGTGCATGCCACCCAATATCGCGTTCACTTAGGCTTAAACCTAGGACTAACTTGTATAGCGCAATGGTTGCCGAGACGATGACAGACATCAATCCTACCAGTAAGAAACTCGTGAAAAGCAACAGACGACAGGTCAACATGAAAAGCCGCAGACGAACATGAAAAGCCGCAGACGTTCAGTTCATTCTCACTTCATTTCATTTCATGTGTTTAAAGAGGGTCACCCTTCAGCAATCGCTGTTTTTAATGTGTCCTCTATGTACGGTAAAATATAGTACTAAATATAAAATAATTAAAATACATAATTACAAGCTTAATTACAAAATAATGTGAAGCTACTTAATATTATATGAAAAAGTTGCAAAAAAAGAAAATGCATAATAGTAAATCGAAAAACATAGTACAAAATTTTAGAGGAAAGGAAGAGGGTAATAGTACAATGTCATTATTACCTTCCATTATTACAGCACTCTCTAAGCAGCTTTGAAAATACTTCTGCTTCAAAGCACTTAGATCATATCGGTCCTGCTTACCCAATTTGTAGCACTCTGTAGCCTGACCTAAACTTAACAAGCTTACACTTCCAAAAAATTTCTCTTGCCTAGGTTTCACGCAGCACTTACGCCTGAATAACTATGTAGCTGCAGCAACTGTGTTTTGTATGAATGTATCAACTTGTTTTTTACTTTCAGCAACTTCGTTTTGTTTCTAGCAACTTATGTGAAATTCATCAGTTAGCCCTATGGTCCACCATATATCAGCCAAGCTGGGTCATGCATGTGATCATCAAAAGATGCAGTAACAAAAACACCCGATACACAGTAGTTTCATATTAACCATCAAGAACAGCGTGAACCATCAATTCAATTCATCAGAAACTACACTAGTCTTATTCTGTATGCGAAGTGAGTGTGAAGATGCCTAGGGTGAACCTCAATAGAACAACTACCACAACCTTCTTTGCTCCTCATCCTCAACAAGTGACAGCAAAAGCTCCTTATTCAGCCTAATTTCTATCTACAGCAAATACAAAACTATATTGGAAGCTGCAACATTGGAGGTTCTGCTCTTACTCTGCATAAAAATAGTTCGCGTCAATTTCTATATGCTCAAGAACCATACCTTGCGTTGAAGTATTCCCGTTAAATGTATAATCTTTATCGATTCGATGCATAAGAGTTGTCTTTCCACGGTTGGCTAGGCCAACTATCATCAGCTTCATTGTATAATATGGTTCTGAATTCCTCAGTTTTGCTTTCAAGTAACGAAGAAGATCACTCGTACGTTTCCCCAGGCTTGGAGGTGGATCTGTAATCTGCAAAATAGGCTATCACATTTAGACTAATATTGGTACAGAATAGCAGTATACTGATTGCAGCAAATATGACCTACCATAGTGAACGTCAAGGTTAAATGCTCTATGGAGGAGGCTTAATAGAGAACTGATGAGTCATGCCCTAGTTTTCAGTGCTCTTCTCCTTAAAAAGCTGGTGAAAAAAGCTAGTCAATAGACCAATTGTGCTATTCACAGTATCTAAAATAAAATAAATACAAATGTGGCAACTACATCCTGATCTCTTACAAAACAACATTCAATATGTTCTGAGTGCCCTTAGGAAATACTAACTGTACGAGCCTTCAATTGGCTAGAGACCGAGAATTGTTTCACAAATTTTCGTGATGGAAATTCAAACTTGGTTTTGACCTGAAGGACCAGCAACAAGACAACGAGCATTGCATTCGTTGATACTGAAGTCGGATTTGAAGGCAGATACAAAGGGAACCTAGATATGATGCAAGTACTGGATTCACACAAAACAGCTACCCGATTTCACCTCCGTTTTTCCCAATTCCTTGGGGCTTGGAGGGTGGCTCTGAAAGGGCTTTAGTTCTGGCAGGAGCATTTAAGAACGGATGCCTTTCCTGACGTCACCAATAGCCTGCGGTGGGCTTCGAGCCCAGGACCACGTCGGTATGAGCCGAGTGCATTACCGCTAGGCCATGGCTCCATATTCACACAAAATAGCTAATGATGGTAAATGGAATGCTCCAATTCAATTATGATTCATTGTCAACCATGAGAGTGATGAAGTTTACCTTTCTTTATGAGTAAAACGAGAAAAAAGTACTAACTGAAAAACCAGTTAGAAAAAATAATACTAACTGATGACATGGTATTAAAACAATCTAGAGAGACGACTTCAATTAAATTCACAATAGTCGGATCGCCTTTTACCATGCAAAATAGTGCGACTTATGCGAAGTCCGACTTACAAGTAAGTCGAATATTTTCCTACTTACAATAGTCGGGTATTTTCCGATGTTGCAGAGGACAGAAAGAGTAAAAAGTTAAAGATTTTAATGACAGGTTCCACTTCAAAAACAAGAGTTAAGTTAAGTTAAACAATAGACAATAATATTCAATTGAAATGGTCATTTAATGATTACAATTTCCACTCTGGAAAAGTGTTACTCCTATTTGTAACCAGACTCAATTTGATATTAGAGATCAGAGACATGGGAATTGTACAAGTAATGGAAGAATTTAGCATAAGTGTCAAAATGTTCAATGTTTGTTGTCCTTCTGTTGGTCGTTTGACCTTACCAACTGCCGTGAAATAGCACCTTATTATATACAAACTTTATATCTACTTTATATGTTTGTTCACACTTGACATCTATTATGCAGCAAAAGTGAAGGTAAAACAAGCTATACCTGCTTCATTCTCTCTATTCCAAGGTACTCTAACTTTGACAGCTTTGCAAGATCAGGGGGCAGAACTGTGATGTTCTGGTTTTGACTCAAGTCTAAAGTTGTCAATGTTTTTATTTCACAAATACACAAAGGCACACAAGACAGCCTATTGTCTGACAAATTAAGATCTTCCAGCTCAGATTGCGATATCGAGTTATCAATAACACTTAGAAAGTTTTCTTTCAGATTCAATGTCTTCAGTGATTTGGTCCACTCATCAACTTTAGGCAGAAGTCGAACCCTGTTTGATGAAAAATTCAGACTTCGAAGATGCTTCATCTCAAACAGCTCCTTTGGAAGCTTTTCAATGGAATTTCTTGATAAATCTAACCGTGTAAGCAACTTCATGTTGGTG
>WIPJ01002561.1:261597-283825 GCA_018155075.1 Cassiopea andromeda | reverse complement strand
TAAATATATATACACATATATGTATATATAGGTTTTAGAAAAAGTAAATATTTTGCAGTTAGCATGTAAATAATATTTATTGTAGGAAGTTTATCAAAAGTTTGATTCCCGATCATGAATTAGCAAAAGTATTCGTACCCAAACAACAAGGCAAAAAATTTGATACCCTTTATTGTACCTATAGCCTACTCTAATTTCCCTGACTCATAATCGTATATTCCTACTCTTAGTGATCTGGCATCTTTCATTATTGTTGTTGTTGCTAATCATTTGAACATGCTCCTCGATTACGATTTAAATTAGAGATTCAAATAAGCTAGCATGATGTCTCATTAAAGCCTCTCCTAGTAAAGAGACATAACACCCCTCTAAAAATTCTTCCACCTCTGTAACCAGCTTTCAAAATGACAACTCCCTTACAGTAGATGTGTTATGCTGTCTTAGGAGCGTGTTTTCTGTCTGCAATCTATTCCTTCTACTTATACACAGAGAGGGAGGGACGGAGCGTTCAGTAAAATCATATGTTTGTGACGTAATCACTCATGAACTCTAAGGAAAGGAATTGGACCTGACTATCGGATTCAACTATTGGAGCAACAGGAATTTTCATTCACTTCATAATGTATACAAAATTCATGCTGCAATAAAGCCTACTAACCATGTTCTACAAACGTTCTTCAAAAGCTAATCTAAATTATTGTCCTCGTTAATAAAGAGCACGAAGGAGCTGCATTGCACTGTAACTCTGAGACGATAATAAGCTATGCTGTGTTAATCAAAGAGCACTGTGAGCAGAAAACACAAAATTAAGCAATCAATTTATCTGGGAGTGTGTACAGAATAATTCCGAAATACTACATTTGAAAACATGAATGGACATTTGCTCAGTACTTCCGGTTTTGCGCATCAATAGGCCAATAAAAAGTAGGGCTTTATAGCAATACTCTATAGCAATACATAAGTGATTACGTCACAAACAATATTCGGACCTACATGCCATTTTGTTAATTCACAAGTGTGATAGAGTGTTGTTAATTCTTCATCTACCAAAAAGGAAAGAAAATAAAAAGGCCAAAGCAATGCGGAAAGCTGCAAGTGAGAGTTTGCCGTTCTTTCTTAGCAAACGTTCTTTGGCGTATGAATTATACGCCAAAGAACGTTTGCCAAAACAACATGAAAACTATATTACAATGTTTATAAAAGAATGAAGTAGGTAAATCCAGCTGTTATTTTTGATTAAATGCCACATAGCTTTGAGCGACGAGAAAGTGTTGCTTTTGCGTAAGAAGAGATGGTGTGATCTGATCCCCGCATAGCACGGAAGGAAACCAAGCAAAGCAAATGTCCAGTCATGTGAGGTCTTGTTTCCATATGGCAGACATATTGGTTTTTCGACTCTGCTCACGAAGCAAGCAAGATCTATTGGTAGGAGTGTTCAGTTTGTCTCTATCTCTGAACATCCAACCTACTTTGCTAAACTACCTTCTTAAGTGTTGCCGCTCCTGGGGCTTCCCAGATAAGCAGCATTTCCTTCAAACCAACGTCGCTGTTCTTGCTACAACATATACAAGAATCTTCGCTTGTACTTGTTTTCTGTTGAGGGAATGATGGATCGCAAGGATCGGCTGGAAACGAGCTGGTTAACAGGCAAAGGCCACGCCTGTCACAACACAATGCTAATACATTCACTTCATTCCCAATGCTAACCACAAAACGAGAAGGATCCTTACTCGCAATGCTGCATGATATCAACGATGTAACTTCCTGTTCGTAGGGTCTAAGCCATGTTATGAATCCAAGGGTTCTGTCCTCTTTTATTTCATACAACAAAATATGTCCGCTCCTAGTTCCGACCCACAAAGTATCGCTACTGACACAAAATGTTGTAACTTCTTGATCACTCATGTCGCTATTTGGTAAGATTATTTTTACATCATGAGAGCAGTCAATTTGGCCAATCTCTCTCATATCGTCAATCCAAATGGTGCTAATAATTGGGCTCCCAATGTGTGACACAAATAACATGCTACCATCTTCAGAAACATGCATCTCACAGATAGTCTTCTTTTCACTAGTGGGTGTCATTGCTGGATGCACCTGCTCCAAATCGGGTGAACTGAAGGGGTATTTGTAAATATATTTATCACAGCCAAGGATAATTTCTGCATCAACTTCTTCAGAAAATTTGCCAATAATAATTGAAGAAATTGCACCCCATTTGTTCACGGTAACAAATAATTTTTCTAAATTGCCTTTAATAAAGTCTTTTTTGGATACAATGAAATAACAGCCATCATTACAACCAAGAACAACGTAATCATTATACACTGTCAAGGAACGAACAGAATACTCAGACACCTGATAGAACTCCACCAACTTTTTCCCATCTTTTGAATAAATGAACACATAATCTGAGTTGCTACGGAGAATTATTGCAACGTGTTGCCGGTCGATGTCATGAATCCCAATGATGTCCGAAAAAAACTTCTTTCTGTTCAAAAAATTATTGTATTCTGGAAGTAGCCTCTGCTTAATTTCTGACGTTACAAGGTCGACAACAAGAACAACGGCGTCTGTTCTATCATCACAAGATATCCAGACTTCATTCATTTCTTGTAAAAAACACAGCTGACGGGAAGAACTCACTTTTCTTAGTGGAACTTTCCCATACAGCAAACAAAAACTTGGCGACTTTAGCTGGCGGCTAACATCTTTTATCTTTGGTCTATTAGCTGCTTTTTGAACCCAGCATTTCAACATCAATTCACTCAATGTGATGAGACGAACCTTTATGTCTGGCAAATCATAAAAAGTTGGTCGCCTGCCCTCTTTAACCATAGCATTGATCTCTAGAGCACTCCGTGCCTGATGAAAGGGTCTGCATCTTGATATAAGCTCATAAAGCAACATTGCATAAGAATACACATCTACCATTTCGTCATATTCTCCTGCATTTGAATACTGGATTTCTGGTGCAATAAAACCGGGCGTACCAGCGAAGTACTTCAGTCCAACTGGGTCTACAAAATTTGCTGTTCCGAAATCAGCTAATTTGACATTTACTTCACTGTCACTATCAACCGAGAACATAAGGACGTTGTCTGATTTCAAATCTCTGTGGATTATCCCACATGAATGAAGGTGTGCCACCGCACTTGCAATTTGCTGTGCAATACGATAGACCACTATTCTCTTGATAATGTGAGTCGCCAACACTTCCCTCAATGTTCCCTTTGTTGCAAGCTCTATCACTATACAGAATTTTGGTCTTGCAGCTACCCCATAAAATGAAATTACATTTGGGTGATGTCCAATTCGGCTGAGGACAACAGCCTCTTGACGAGCTTCATAGAACTGGTTTAAAGTTTCACTATCAATTGGATTTTCTTCTAGCTTAAAATTGAAAACTTTTATTGCAGCTGCTCTACCATTGTATGTGCCATTGTAAACTTTCCCATATCCACCACGTCCAAGAAGAGATTCGACAGATTCTGCATACCTTAAATCACATGCTTTTAATTGCATTGATGAACCTAGGTCCACGCAGAGCAGGTCAGGGCAAAGTTCACTTAGCTTCACAACTTGAGGGGTTCGGGAATTCCTGCAAGTCATACAGTCACTTGTCAGTGACCACTTGAGGCAATCTGCTACACGGAAATGGTGAAGTGTGCCTACACCTAGGGTATGACAGATTGGACATGGTGCAAGTTGGCTGACATGTGGATTTTTGTTCCGATCTGTGCCACCCAGTCCAGGAAACCATTCTTTTATCAATGTTCGAATATGATCAACAATGAAAGCTAACGCCCTGTAGCCCATTCTCGTGCAAGAGACCTTGGTTTGAATCAATTCACGTCCATCACCAGAAGACAACAATGAAACTGATAAATACAATTGCGGGTGTCTAAAAAGAATTCCTTTACTCCAACATACCAAGTACCGATGAGACAATAAATACTTTAAATCCACAGGGCCATCAAATATATGCTCCGCATTGTCAGTGAAACCGGTGCTTTGTCCTGCCTGAGGAAAAGGGCTGCTGGGTCCAGTCACAACTTGTATTGGAATTGGTGCTCTTTCTTCATCCTGAGAGTCATCTGAAGGACAATTTGTTTGTGTAATAGAAGTATCTGTGCCATCAAAAACACTAGGGGAAGGGGCCCTAGAACTATCTTGATTGCAAGCTGAAAATGACATTGCTAAAGATGAATCAACACTAGATGAGATGGGAGTTATTTCTTTTGATGAATGGCTACCATCTGATGGAGGAGTAGCATCACAACAGGAAAAATCTTCATTGTCAGACCGGAAACGTTTTGAAATAATAGGTGGACGGGTGCAGCCAACAGATCGGGTGGCAGATTCTGCAGTATTAAGCTGTAAATATGGCTCCTTACCATAGTTCCTCTCAAATTCCCTGCCATCCGTTAGAGGTTTAATTGATCTATAGATCCCAATCACAGATCTGCTCTCTGGTGCAAAACTATTAGGTCTACTTATTTCACTTTCTGATGCAGAATCAGTATTCCGTAATGCGCTAGCTCTAGTATCGATTGAGCACACCGAGTCATTGTTTTCTTTCCGCAGTTCAGATTGTTCAAAAAGAGACTTTCTTCTGGTGCTATTGTTTCTATCATTATCAATATCTTCGTCATTTTGACTAACATTAACCGTTTGATTGCATGAGCTTCTATCCTGACTCCCTTGACTAAAGTTCAACATTTCATTTGCATACAATAAAAATCTACTAATGAATCTACACCAGAACCCATTTGGAATACACGAGAAGGAATGAATGCGTGTCAGTGTCTGGGAAGGCTCATAAGAGGATAAGTTCTCACCAGGCCTGGTTGATGGCAATCTTGAGGGTACAAGAACTCGTTCATTGTCAACTCTGCAAGCGATTTGAAACCTTGCGAGTAGTCGTAAGTATTGTGGATAAAACGCTTCTGGAAATCTGCGGCTTTCATCAATAATAAATGGAATATGTCTCTCAAAGAGCATCCCATCTTTAATAAAGCTGTGTGTCTCTTTAACAGTAACTACCTTTGCCATCAAATCACAAAGCCATGAAGGGCTGATGAAGTAGAGATCTCGGAGGTCCTGATTTGGATCATCATAATGCAATATGGTACCTGCAAAAGCACAAACAGAAATATCAACACCCAAATTCACATGGAAATCGATGACTAGAAATTGTAAAGGTCATGAATTCTTGAAAGGTGTAAAATCCTGCAGAAGGCCCAATCCTGGAAGTTGGGGAAGGAGTATGCAAATTCCTTTTTTGATCAATTCAATATGAACAGCCCTAACATATAGTATATATAAGTACGATAACATTGGTAAACATAACATATGTTTTTAATGCAACATAATATTTATAGTATTTCGGACGCACTAAACTACACGTCTTTTTTATAAGAAAAAAGTTTATAAGAAAGTGGAGCTCAAATCGTCAAAATCTTAAGAAAATCTTGAGAGAATCACGAGTCTCAATTCCAAAAGTATGTTCTTTTGGCCAAAAATCAATAGTTCGTCATTATTGAATTCAAAAAATTAAAGATGGAATTCAAATTCAAGTGTGTAATGTTTGTAACAAATGTTAAACCCATTTTAGCCAGTTTTTTCAGAAAAAGTTAAGAAAAATTTAAGAAGATCTCAGGCTCAATTTTGGGAAAAGTTAAGTTAAATTGTAATAAAGTTAAACAAGTTAAATTGTAATAAAAATACAAAAACCTTAAAACCAATCAAGGATATAGAAGTTGGAAAAGGATAAAATAATACTTTATAAAAAATTTTAATTGTAATAAAAATACAAATACCAATCCGTGTTCCCAGTTTCTCACCGTGCTAAAGTCAATTCGCCTGGTGATGGCTCAGAGGAACCACCGTTACTATAAGGCACGTCTGAGTTGTGATGAACACAAGGTTGGGACTTATATGATTCGATAACATGATTTGATTCCAGCTGTTGGTCAGATCGCTCTCTATGGAAAGAGAGTTGGCTCAAAAGGGCAGTCAACCCTTTCACTTTGTACTTTATTATGAGGGATGAAAATCAAACAGGGCGGTATTCATCTGCCTATATTTTTCGTTTGACTTGAATCCCAATGATTTGTATTACAGTATCTCAGGATTTCTTTCGCAGCAGGATGGCTTGCAATGACCTTGGCATAGTCTGAAAATTTCTACTGGGCCTCAACTTTGCATGTCATCATTCGACATTTTTAACCAACAGCCAACATAACTTAGCATCTTCGAGAAAGGAGAATAAGCATGTTCATGTTCCAGTGCAGTTATATGCTGCACATTCAACTATATTCTTAAAGATCTAGAAACCGGACAGATAACTTGACTAAAATAAATTAGATTCATACTGGCATTCTGGTATCAATAGTGGTCTTGTGTACGTAACTCTCTGTTCGAGAAAGCAAACATGTTATCTATGACGTCATGCGAAATATTTACCGACAATGACCGAGAACTCAGCGGGGCACTACAGCTATTTTAAAACTAGAATTGCGTAAAAATATGCTGTTATTAGCAAAAACGAAAGAGCTATTCAAAATCAGCATGCCTTTTTCCACAAGATATCAAAAAATAGTTTTGGCTTTGTGTAGTAATTGCATCTGTAGTTTCCATACCCCCGTATGTAGGACAATAGATGTAGTTTCCATACCCCCGTAGGTAGCACACTAGATAGGGATAGCCCTAAGTAGCGTGCATATGAGAATGATGACTATCTAAGAAAATATCCAAAAATGCAACACTTTGCAGTTCTCCTTCAAGCTTTTCATGCTCTGAGTACTCATCAATTTATTAACACTGATTTGATTTCTATTTAGTAGAAATTTGCTATTAATGTATTGTTTTCTGATTTCTTCATAACCAGGACATATCAATAAAGGGTGTATTTCATCTTCAACTTTCACAGTGTGACAGTTTCTGCAAATTCTCAAAGGTCTATCTACTCTATTTCGGAATCTTCTCGTTTCTACCTCTAGGCTGTGATTTGATGTACGAAAGCGAGCAATTGTTTCTCTATCGCAAATCGTAGCAGATTTAAATGTTTTTCGGGGTTTAATAGTGTATTGAATTCCTTGACACACCAAACACGAAAAATGTATGAAATACCCAGGTACTGGCTTGTAGTTTTTAATCTTGCCATTGTTTCAATCAGCTTCAGCATCCTCCGTCCTACCAAAGATCATGGAAAAAGACTGGGTAGGAAACTAGGCCGAGAACAATGGACTGTGATCCTTGATGTTGCGCCACAGGGTTGCTTTATACGTCGCACTTAACACGATTCGAATCAATTACACAATTGATTCGACTCAAGTGCGACTTGAATCCGTCAAATGCTTTATACGTTGCATTGAACTAGACTACAAAAAATTCTGAACTGCGCATGTGCGAGGCGTCAAATTACTGGACTGGAATGATGTGTATTTGATTCGAGTCGAGTTAAGTGCGACGCATAAAGGAACCCTATTTTCGGAACGCTGTTAAGCAAAGAGAAGCACTACGCACTTGCAGAAGGAAATGGCCTAATTTGTCGAAAATGTTTATATGGTGCTACATTCTTGCCTGTAGAACGTACAAGAGCAAGGCAAAGTATCCGCATTTTAGCTTTCACTGGATACCTCCCTCGAAAACTGCTTAATTACAGCGTGAGAGGAGATTTCAACTCCTGAAAATCATTAACAAATGTGACACTGGCCCTCTTTCAGAAAACGCTTTTAATATGCTCAAAGCACGTTAAGCTACAACAATTCTAGAAAGGTCTGTCGATATCATGATTATTTATTTCTTGCAAACCTTTATTAATTACTTTATTTGAAACGAATCCAACAATCCACAGATAGGGCCTTAATAGAAAAGAAAGACTATGGCCAAAACAACTGACATGCTGCTTTACATAATCATGTTGATTTCTTTCAAACAATTTTGTTTATGTTACATTTACTATACACCAATGATCAGAGGTGACACTAGAAACCATGACAAAGTTTTAGTGTGCCAATATTCTTTTCAGGTATAACCCAATCTGTAGGACCGTCGACTTTGGCAATAATACCTGTCCTTTTAAGCTGTCTTAGAGTTCCTTCAGTTTGGCTCGTAAGCCAAATGCAACCTTACGTGTAGGGTGAAATATTGATGGCATTGCTTTGTCAATCACAATATGATGATTGCCTAAATTTTCTAAGCCATTAAACACATCATCATACTCTTCTAACAATATACCAGCTTGACTCTGCTCATTGGAAATAGACTCTTTGCCTATTTTGCTCTTCTGTTCACAACCATCATATACTGCACTAAATTGAGAGTTCTTTGTAAATATTTAATCCTAGCAAAGCTGGAGAGCTAATACCAGCAACTTTGTTATCTAGCAAATAATACTTTCTTTTATATTCAGAAAGGAAAGGAGTTGCACTTTGCCTTTGACAGAAATTTATTCTTTGTTATAGGCAAACAACTTAGATTTACATTTCACGATCTCATTTGATCTAATTTACTTAAACAATGCCTTTAAAATCACACTGCAGTCAGCTCCAGTATCTAACTTAAATTTCAAATTTTTACCACTTATTCTAAGCTGGGCAGACCACTCATCAGCATTCACACACTTATCCGTTTTCACTACCCCAATAAACAATTCCTCTTCAACAGCACTAGAAAATGTATCATCATTTACATAGTGAACCCTTTTGGATTTATGTTGTCCTTTATTCCTCTTTGAGTTACGAACTGTTTTGAAATGATTGGGTTTGCTACAACTATGACAGATTTTGCCATTGGGAGGACACTGCTTAACAGGGTGGAAAGTACCACATTTTGAACATGATTTTCATGACTTTTTCTGAATCATATCAACTTTTTCATCACTATCACTTGCCTCCCCCAACTTAAGATGCTGAGCTGGAGACTTAAAAACTTCGGTTGACCTAAAGATGTCAATTGCTTTTGTGAGAGAAATATCAGTCTGTCTCAAAAGTCTTTCTTGTAAATGACTAGAAGATATGCCACATACAATTCTATCCCTAATTAAAGAGTCAAACAAAGTACCAAATTCACACAACAGCAATAAAGCTTCAAGCTCAGTAATATAAAGTTCAATACCTTTGGATCATTGAACATGCGTGAAAATTTATACCTCTCAAACGATAGATTTTTCCTGGGGTTGTAGTACCCATGAAACTTGTTACAAATGGGGTTTACTTTCATTATATCTGCAGCTGCAGCAATTCAAACGTATTATAGACTGCCAAAGCGCCTTCCCCTATCATATGCAGTAATGCAGATGCCTGAACTTCCTCAGGCTTCTCCCTGAGGCCAGAGGCCACGCTGTAGATCGAATCTTTGTTTAAATTTCCGCCAGTTCTCAGCTACATTTCCCGTGAGCTGCAAACCACTAGGCGGCTTTAATCGAGCGGTTTCCATGCTTGTTTACAAATTACCTGACACTATATCATGTTATGGACTTACGCAAAATGTATTCTCCAATTCACTGGGTATATCTCAAGAGCCTAAGTTTGTCTCGTGCTTATAAATGTATATGCGCATGCGCTAATACAAAGGAGGCTTCTACATATATTTATCGTTAGAAACATTATTAAATGAAACGCTTTATATTTCAAAATAATGCAAATACCTTTGTTTGAAACAACAAGTATTAAAGTTAACTGACCCAAACGTGTAATTGGTTGTGTACACTGGGCTCTGTCTAACCTTTTGCAGGTCTATGAAGGATGATAGAAAGGTGACATCACACGTCAGGTGTCTACAAACATTGTGAAAAATGTCTTGGTACATAAGATAGGCTATAGGCTTCCAATTGGAGCTTAGGAGAGGAATCAGAACCATTTTTCAGCTTTTCTCACAAATATTTTAGAAAGCCTTGTTCTCTTTTCCACCCACGCAATGTCACATTCTAGAGACTATTATTTTTTTCCAACACTGATTTGCAATTCACTTTGGGCTTGGGTGAAGGGAGCAGGACTGCATTTAGCGGGATATCTAGAAACAGCTACAATTTGCATGGGTAGAATGGAAAACAAAATTATCAACAAAGACATGAAAATAAACCGAAGAACAAACACGACGAAAATTAAAGTCACGACTCAATTTCATATTTATTGAAACTTCCAAGGACACTTTCACAATTTATATAGTAAAATTAACGACAAACAAAATCGCCAAGGTGAACCTAGAGAAAACATGGGAGGCAAATAAAGGGGTCAATAAATATAAAACCACAAAATGGGACCACCTTACTTGCAAAAATGGAACAATCCTTCACCCCTTTATTTGTATCCCCAGGTTTCCCTAGGTTCCACTTGTCGATTTTGCTTACCGATAAATTTTTTTTCACATAAACTGATGATGGATCCCAGGAATTGGGCCCGAAACATTTGTTGGACAGCGTCAAACACGGAATAGTCATAGTAATATGGAAGTGTCTTTGGAATTGTCAATAAATTGAAATTTAATCATACTTTTACTATTCGCCGCGTATGTTTTTCGGCTTATTGCGAAACTACGCCTTCCACTAAAATAAGGGGTGGCACCAGAACTGTTCCGAAGGGGGGCTGGATCTTCCAACGAGGGGGCTAAAATACAGTTTTCAGGGTACTATAAATGCTAAAATCTCCAACGGGGATCTCTAATAGTTCCGACGTGGGGGACTATAGCTCCCTAGCTTCTTTTCCTGACTACTTTATGGAAATATTCTGATTCCTGTTCTAGGCTATGGGAGTCTACAGCTCCACCTCTTTTTCAAGACCGGTGTAGCCTAGTCTGTTCTTCATTCCACTTAAGCATGGTAACCCGCTCCTTAACAATGAACTGTGCCACCGTCTTTCCATGATCCTGTTAAAAAACTAGTTGAACCTTGGAGGATTAGCAGCGAAGTAAAGACCATTCTTATTTTTCAAAGCTGTTTTGCAACTCACTTTTCGGATGGGGAAGGGGACAAGGCTGCATTTAACGGGCTATGTAGAAACTGCCATCTATACTAGCACAAGGAAACATCTGTGCCTTACCGATATTATGCAAAAACTCTGTAGCAAGGTCAATATCTTCGGGTTCAATATGGTCAAGCGGATGTTCTGTAGCATTCTGGTAGAATAAATCTTGAAACTGGCAGCGTCTCAGCAATGGAATGCTGCCTGCTTTTTCAAGCTCTGCTCGCTTCTCATCAACCAATGTGACCAATGTCAAGTAACTGGATGGTACCATCTCTCCCATTACTTTCTCACTGTTGCGTTTCCCATCTACGGTAATATTCTCTGCCACGAATTTGATCAAATCTCGAAGCTTCTCAAACCCTGATAAATAAGATTGAATGCTAATTACTTTACAGCATAAGCTCTTAAAAAGGCAAGGGTTTGTGACGCAGCCATCAATTGATGTAAGTAGTGTTGTAAATGGAGTTCTTCAATCTCACTTTCTTAAAAGAACCAACGAAAGAAGTAGTGTATCAGAATGGTGTCTGAATTATGTACTGTTCGATAAAAGCAATACTTTTGCATCATGCTTTAGCTGAAGACATGTTGATCAAATCTGGATAGGGTGCTCTTACCAATTTTTCATTTTGATGAATATTTTGGGTTCTCCAAAATTATATAGCGTATAGTAGCTCCTCTATGCGGATGAAAAAATTTTATCTTGTTGAACTTACAGTGCTATTTCGAAATTTACATGTTAATTCCGATTATCAACTTTGATATCAATGGGTATGAATCACTTTTAATCGATAAAAGCTAGTAGAAGTGTGATATAGTGATCACGTGATCGGCTTTCAATAGTTTCCACTACAGAGAATCAATGCCACTAGGCCAGGGGTCAGCAACATGCGGTTCTTTCATCCCTATCTTGTGGCTCTCCTAGCTGGCCAATTTGTAATCACTAGGGCGGTCGAATGGTCTAAAAGTCAAATTTGGCCAAAATAAAGTCAAAAATCTTAATTTTTGGAATAAAGTAAAAAATTTTGAATTTGGTCAAAAAAGTCAAAAGCAAAAAAGCAGCCAGGCAAACTTGCATTTACGTGGTCACTAGTCGCTAATGACTAATCGCTTTACATGAGACTTTACTCCATGATCTGCCTACATACCCGTAATCAACTGGATTTTTCCGCACCCCCTTCAATTTTCAGGAAATTGAAAATACCTGCTGGGAAATTGAAAAGATATGTAGGCAAATTCACGCTTTTACTCACAAAACTTAAGGGAAGTTCTCTTTGTCGACAAATTGGGGTTTTATACTCTGTGCTCACCCAAAAAATTTCCTTAGCTTCGCCCGTCTGACTGGTATCTATTCATGTTACCGGGGTTTGATGATGTCACAGGGATTCAGACGCTTGCCATTGAGGAAACTTTGTATAATCCTAAGCCTGTTTCAAAATGCTACAAATGAATGATGTTTGAGATATTTTAAACGTAGGAATGAGTGTTAGTGGAAATCTATCGGCTACTGGAAATCTGTTTGGGAGTTTCTGTTTCAAAGTACATTTGGGAGTTTCTGTTTGAAAATTAGTCATCGAGGAAGATGCTCACTGCAAAAATTATGAATAGATGAGGACCCCATTAGAAAGTAGGGCACCTTTGTCTGACTTTTAGATACGCAGCGGAAAATTTCTGGACGTATGGTGTACAAAATATTGCACTTCAAGTTAGTATTTGGATTTTTATCAATTGGCAGCTTATGATTGTCATTTCCACAGAGTTGTGACGAATCATAAATTCAATGAAAGGCAATTTATTACGATGTAAGTAGATCTCCTATCTTGCAAAAGGACATTTTCCAGCGTTGTACATAATGTACTTCTAAGAAGTTTTATGGGGGGCAAGCCCGCACACCCCTATTTTCCCTCATTATTACTTTGTAGGAATAATTCAGCATTAGGATAGAGATTCCGGGTCTTTTTGGTTGGTAAGGCTACTGTGATTAGTCGCTGTGGGAGGCTGTTGTGTTTACTTGATCCATCGCTATACCTGAGGGTACTGTTTGATAAGGTGGACTGCAGGTCTGCCGCCAGATAGTATAGAGGTCTGAACCCATTGGTAGCGCTTTGGGAGGCTGCCTCATCAGCTGGTGTATAATCTCAGACTGCCTGCTATGCCAGTTCGTGACTGGAGCCACTCCTAGCTCACAGTTCGGGGGCCCTTGTGAGGTCGCAGGATGGCTATGGGAACTTTCAAGGGCTCACTGATAACCGCTGCCACTATCACTTTGACTGACCCAATCATAACTTAATTTATATACATACTATGTTTTTTCGTCCGACACTCATCAGAGTATGAAAACGACGGATAATGTCCTAAAGGTAAACCGAAATATATATCCATATGCAGTTAATGTGTTAGGATCAGGATATATATTTCGGTTTACCTTTAGATCATTATCCGACGTTTTCATACTCTGATGAGTGTCGGACGAAAAAAGCTTTTCAGTATGTCAAAATAATGTTGCCGCTTTTTGTGCTGTGGTAAAGTTCTGTAGTATCAACAGACTATTTACATACATACTATGTCTAACATTTACACAGATATTAGCTCTACTGCTGTAACGTATTGAGTTTGATCTTCAAGTTATGTGCTGTATTTCATGTCACTTTAGCTATCATATTGCGTGCTCCAGTCTTGCGTACCTAGGGAGTCCCTGTTGTGTGTAGTAAACACCCTTTCCGGGAAATGTGATGTCCTTTCAATGTGTATTGTAATCTTGAAGTACCATGTATTGTAGTGTTCAGTTGATGTCAGTCTTCGATCTGATCAAGAGCTACAACATCAAGAGTGTAGTTTCAATGGGTCACTTCTACTTTAGGCCTAGGCCATAGGCGTAGGCTTGAGCCGTTTGATGAATCGCCAAGCCTCATGCACCCTTCCTCAAAGAAACTAAAATCAAACCACTTGACCCAAATGCCAAATCCGTTCTCTCCCCTCCTCCAAATTACTCTGGATATGAGCTTGTTTCTCTTTTTTCCTTAATGGTGGTGTTTGTACCTTTATCTGCTCTGATGAAAAAAGTTCTCGTCTATCTCAATTTCATCTTGTAAATCCAGGTTTTCAACTCATCTGGATTAAAATTTCCATTTCTAATATTTCAAAATTTATTTGCAGTCTACACCGCTCACCAAACTCAACTAATTATGAACTTCTATTTGACCATCTATCTAAGTCAATTGACACTATCACCTTTCAATCTCCACCATCCTTGGTGATCTCAATGTCTACATTCCCAACTTGTTTGCCCACTCTTCACATATCATTAGCCCTGCTGGTCGTGATACAGAGGCCTTTGCCATTGTGAATGACTTGTCACAATTGATATCAGAACCCACACACACCCCTGATCGCTCGGGGGGCAAAGCAAATACACTCGATCTGTTTCTTACCTCAAACCCAAAGATCTACTCTAACCCTATAGTAGATTATCTTCTTGGTAACTCTGACCACTGCCTTATCATCATACGGCATAACTTTGTCTCCCACCTGGATAGATCTTCTTCTCAAAAAGTTTTCCACTACAGCAAAGCTGACTGGGACTATCTTCGGACGTTTTTCGCTGCATATCCTTGGTATTCTGGCTACCCTAATGATCCTTCCTCTTTTGCCAATTTCATCTCTAATGGAATTTAACTTGGTATGAATCTTTTTATTCAACCTCTTATAAGCCTGGAAAAAGTCTTCTCCAAAGTGGTTCAATTCACAATGTGAAAAGCTGCCAAAAACAAAAACCACCGCTTCAAAGAATGGAAACTACACCAAGCTCCACATTCTAGAGCTTTATTTGTACAAGCTCGTAACCTATGCTCCAAAACCATCAATAATTCCAAAATCTCCTTTGTCAACCGCATCAACAATAAGATTGATTCATTTCACACTGGATCTCGCTTCTTCTGGTCCTTAGCCAGAGTTGTCTCACAAAACTTTTGCCATTCTTCTTTTCCGCCTGTAAAAAACAACTCTGGGTCATCTTCATGCACTCCTTCCTTTTTGCATCAACCTTTGCTTCCAATCTTGATGACCAAGATTCCCAACCTCCTCTCCACTCTATATCTACCATTACAATGTCCCGTTTAAGTTCTCTACACGTAAAGTTCAGTAAGCCCTTCTTCAATTCAACACCTCCAAATCTGGTGCACCTGATGGTATACCTGCTATAGTTTTAAGTCCTGTCCATAACGCCTAATCCATTATCTTATACAGCAAGCAAAGTGTCACTTCATGAGCATATGTGGAGAGAGCAACGTTGTTTCTATAGTAAGTAAATGAGAAACTCCTCTTCGTACAATTCCAGCAGTTGTTAAAGCCACTGCTCTTTAGCTAGTTGCGTGTGGTTCCTAGGTAAGGAATTTCTATGTGAAGTGACCCAAGTATCATTACATAACTGGAGAAGGTTTCTTTGTGTTTCCATTGAAGCTTTTCAGCTATTGCATAAAAAAGTTGATCAAATGTTGCAAATAAATATAAGAAACAAAAACATCTCCCACTAAGTATTGGTTCTCTGTAATGGAAACTATTGAAAGCCAACCACGTGATCACTAAACCACACTACCTATAACATGTATAGATTAAAAGTGATTCATACCCATTCATATCAAAGTTGGAAATTGATATTAGCATGCAAATTTAGAAATAGCATTTTAAAATCAACAAGATAAAATTTGCTCCTCCGTAGAGGAACCACCATGCCCTATATACTTTTTGAGAACCCAAGATATTCATCAAAATGAAAAATTGGTAAGAGCACACTATCCAGTTGTAATCAGCATGTCTTCAGTTACAGCGTGACGCAGAAATATTGCTTTTATCACAAAGTGCATAATCTCCAATGCTTCTATCACCAATTCAATCCTCTAAAGAGCATAATGGGATAAAACAGCATCTATACCTAAGATTCATAATTCGAATTTACGAAGTATATGCATGCAATATTAAAAAGTAGTGCCTCCCATACTGATGCAAGTTGATTAAATTGATAATAAAAAACCAGATCACTTTTTAAGGTATTGTGCAATTCTACATTCAAGAGTTTTCAAGCATACTTCTCTCGCATTCTTTGAGGTGTTCAGGCGCATTGTTGCATGTAACTAGCATAATCATCCACTCTTCGCAGATTATTTCTTCGTACTTCGAAACTAATTTGAAAACTTTCTCGATAGTATCATTTTCAAAGCTTTGAGTTCTTGTAGATGGGCTAACTTTGTCAAGATGTGTTCCTACAATTATTACTGTTGAATGTGGAACTCTAAATTGAAGGTTGTCCAGCCACGGTTTCAGATCAGCAATTCCATCGTCACCATCTTCAACACGCCAAACAAGCAGATACAACGAACGTTGTGACAAAAAGCATTGATGCGTTGCGTAATATTCTTCTTGTCCAGCAAAGTCCCAGCATTTGAATGTATATTGAAGCTTTGAATCTTTATCGATCTTAATCTCAAGAATATCGACACCTTAACAGAAAAATAAAACAGAATAGCTATACACATCATCATATCATATCATATTTTTCATCAAAATTGCCCATTACTAAGGTATTAAAAAGATGTTAAAAAGCAAAGAAATGCAGCCTCCTATAGAGGACGTGCCACAATGAAACACAATATTGAATAGTTTCCGACATAAGTGATGATTCCACGATCACAAACATTATCAAAACATCAGGTACCCACATATAAGTTATGCTAGATTATCCACGGGGTCATCGAAGGATGCAGTCAGATAATATACAATATACCGTAGAAAAGTTACTGTCAACATGGCATAGCACAAACTATCTATTGTGAGTTAAACTAAATGAGACTACGAAGGTATTATTCTGTACTTGAAGTGAGTTTGAAAATGAGTAGAGCGAGCCTCAGTAGAATAGCTATCACACTGTCTTAGCTTCTGGTCTTCAATAAAAGAAAGAACGGCTCCTTACTCAGCCCAAAATCCCAACTACTATAAGACACAAAGCTACATTGGAACATTACAACATTGGTCACAAAATTAGTACACCTCAGTTTCTCGATACCTTAATCTCAATTTCTGATACTTAAAAAACCATACCCTGCGTTGAAGTATCCTTTTTAAAGTCATAATCTCCATTGATTCGATGCATAAGCGTCGTCTTTCCATGGTTGGCTAGGCCGACTATCATCAGTTTCATTGTATAATATGGTTCTGAATCCCTCAGTTTTGCTTTCAAGTAATGAAGGAGATCAGTTGTTGATTGTCTCTTGCTCAGAGGTGGATCTTCAATCTGCATAAGAGACAAATTACAGACTCAAATTACAAGAGAATAGCTGTAAAATGGTTGCAACAAATATTACCTATTTCAATGAGCGTAAAAGTGAAATGTTTGCTTGACGTGAAGAAGGCATACTGCAGAGCTTCAAGGGTTTTTGCCACATTTTCCTGTCTCTTTCTTATAAAAAAGTTGGCTTGAAAAATAACGAATACTAATAAAAGCCAACTCTATCATATTTACAATATCTAAAATGAACTAAATAGAAATGCGGCAGCTATATCCTTATCCATTATAACTTCAAATTTCTTTGTTGAGTTTATCATTATTTACTGGAAAGTGTTCACAAAAATGGCATTCAAATTTTCAATTTAATCTCATGATCTAGGTAGTATGTGCAGCAAAACTCTAGACAATTCTAAGATAGTGCGTGCTAAAATGCTTGTTCCTTGCTGATTTGACATGGAATCACCCCCATCAGAATTGCCAACTCTACAGGCCTTAACTCTGCTAGAGACTGAGAGTGATCTCACACATTTGTATGATGGAAATTGTACCTTAGTTTTAACACAAGACCATCATCAAGACTAGTGTAAGTATACTGCCTATATCAATACTCAGAAAAGTTGCCTTTCCAGAACTTGTTTGCGCCAGAAGATTTAATGTGGCATAGAAAAATTACTTGGCTCTATTCATTTCTATGAAAGCTAAACTTTGATGAGCATCTTTAGAAGAACGTTGACCATGATAAGCTTTCTTGTAATTGATTGTCGTTGGCTGACATTCTGTTAGATTTTTAGTCCTTTCTACCTATGAATTCACTAGTTTGACACAGAGATATGTAGCATGCACGGCCTCGTTTTCATGTGTAACTCTCTACTGATCTTATTGATCTGTGGACTCCTTTTCAAAATTGGCCTAATTTTGTTGGATTCGGCTTTTTCCAACCCAAATTTGGCTGTGTATTCAGACATTCCACCAACAGTGATCACGAAGATCAACATTGCACGCTTTGCTATCGGTGGTGGATCAGATAACATGTACGGCCACAATCTTGATTGAAAAGATGAAGCAGTCATGAATCTTGAACGCTAAACTATTACTGAGAGTAAAAGGTGCGTTTAGACTTAACCATGATCCACTATCAGCCATGAGAGTAAAGAAGAGAACCATTATTTGAAGAAAAATAGCAATACTGTAAAGACTGAACTAACTGATGAAGTGTGATGAAAACAAAGCCAAGAGAAGATTTAAGGGAAAGTGAATAAAACGTAGAGATGAATTGATAATTGCTGAAAACTGAAAAACGGTAAATCACGAGAAATCATTACAATTAAAAAAATGAGTAAATAAAACTCAATAGAAGCTTTGATAATTCTAGTAAAGAAGTTAAGGGAGATAGAATGGCCTATTTGCTATGTTTTTTAACAACTGAGAATTTGCCAATGATATGGTGTTCCTTCTTTTTGACGTTGAGATACTCAAAGCTGTGAACGGCAAGATGGCTAGATATTTTGCCAATGCAAGCAGCACTGAAGTGCACTGCAGCTAGCACACTGAAAATTATAAAAAATATCGGTGAGTGATAGATCCTGGAGACTTTATACTTCACTTTTGAAAAAGGTATTCTTTGCCTAAAAGGCCACACACAGGCCTACACAGCAGAAATTAAAATTTCTTCTCTAGCAATTCTATGTTTGATAATGAATCATAGTTGACTGGAAACGTTCCGAATAACGTCACTAATTATGTTATTTCAATAATTCCATCATATATGCTTCGCCATTTACTTCAAAATATTAAACATATATTTCGTCCTTCACAAGTTTGCTGCGAAATAGAAAATTGTGCTGGAAACGCCAGCTGTATTATAAACCTTAGAAGAAGTGCCACGATGAAAAGCGTTGTACATATTTTCAGATCTTTAACCCGTATGTTGAGTTCATGGTATGTCAAATTAAAGATCTGAAAATATGTAAAATGTTTTTCGTTGTGATCCTTCTTCTAATGCTGTGAAATAGTATCTATTCCCAATGACACTAAATACTCATTATGCAACAAAAGAGGAAGCAAAATTCAACCTGGTCCATTTTCTCTATTCCAAGGTAGTTCAACTTTGACAACTTCGCAAGATCTCGGGGCAGAACCTTGATATTCTGGTTGTAACTTAGATCTAACACTTGTAATGTTTTTATCTTACAAACACAAAATGGGACATCAGATAGTTCATTGCCTGACAAATTCAGATCTTCCAGCTCAGACTGTGATATAGCGTCATCAATAGCAACTAAGGAGTTTTCCTTCAAATTCAATATCTTCAATGATTTGGTCCACCTATCTAGTGTAGGTAGAAATTGAATTCTGTTTGATGACAAGTTCAGATTTTGAAGATGTTTCATCTCAAACAGCTCCTTTGGAACCTCTTCAATGGAATTTCTTGACAAGTCCAACCGCGTAAGCAATTTCATGTTGGTGATTATGTGGGGAAAAAAGTCCAGTAAATTATGAGATAATGTTAGTTTCTTGTAATCAATAATGTTTTCTATCCACTCTGGCGGTACGCAATCTAAAGCTAGGCCTTGCCAGTCAGCTTCTTCTTCCTCCCATTTGCAACGAAATTCAGAGAGTAAAGTCCACGCAATCTCAAAATTCTTCCATTCGCAAGCAACAGCCACCAACGCTTTCATATCACTGAGACGCACAGCTTCCCTACGGCCATAAAAAAGAAAATCTAATAAGCTCTATCTCAAAACTATGGTGACTAAAAGCAAACCGACAAATTCGCACTGGGTGAAATTGAAAAAAGTAATAGAAAAGTATCCTGATGGTAATGAATTGTTATATAGACACTGGTGAAGAGTATTTTTAACTGTTGTAGCATTGTTTGATAAATATTACACCTAGTTAGTGGATGCTTCAAAAGGTTGGTGATCTATCGTATGCACTAAAACCTGTTCCTCCACAGCAACAGTTTTTCAATGTTTTCAACATTGCTTCCAAACCCACCACCTGACCGACGTTGACGACAACTTTGGCTATCGGGATCAATTTCGGAATGCGTAGCATAACACTTTCAAGCATTCTCGGACTTTCCTGTCGTTGCTTGGATAAACAATTACAATTCTCACTTTCAATCAATGTTGTTAGTCCATCAAACTCCTGCAAACTATTCTTAAACTTTCTATTATATCAATCGGTTTGCCATCTTGCTATAAAAGCTATCTAACAAACTTTTATCAAGAAGATTTCAGAAGACCTCAAGAGTCTAATAAAAGGAAAGCAGCAGCTAGGCCAATTTGTAAGTTGAGGGACGTTAGCCACTCGCATGCTGATATCTAAGGTTGCCGAAACAGGGATTAGCGGCCGGCCTTTTTATTTCGGAAAAGTTTGATCAGGGAATGTTAATGGTTCATAAAGTACATATAGAGATATCACAATAGGGGTACCGCAAGGGTCAGTTGTAGGGCCAATTTTATTTAATAGCTTTATTAATTAAAGATATTGTCTTATTTGCACAAAATACCAGCCCACAGTGGGCTCATTTGGCTAGGTCGCGGGAAACTGGAATCTAACTAAAGATTGAAAAGCTTGAACTTTCTCAACGTGAAAAATTAGATATCCTGGGACTTCAAATGTCCCTTAGGAGTCTATAGCTGATCCTTGGATGACAAATTTCATTACTACATGAGTACGGTTGGCGAATATGCAACCAGAATGGGAAGTCAACTATACCAAACATTCCAAAAATGATGCTAATAACGTCGATCGTCAAAACTCTACATGTTTCTTCCGTTTCGAAAAATCTCGGAATGTTATAACTCAAAATGTTTTACGCCTTTTAGAAAATCTAACTTTTCCTGCCAGAATCATAAATCACATTTATTGAATGAGTTTGCTTTGCATCCAGAAGGTTTTTATTTCTAAACAAAAACTATTTATCTTAAAACGATATTTGCGGTCAAATCAAAAATAATAATTTCAAACTAATTGATAAGAAAAAGCACATCTCATTGGTTTCAGACAGACCGAAATCCTGTGGCTCAAGCAAATACACTCAGAACACCAGCCTCTTTTGCATCTTAAGGACGCACAGAGCTTGCTGATATTGATATTGATCATTCATCTTCTAGAACTTCTCTGAAGATTTGCTAACACCCTCACCCCCTCCACATAATTGCCCTCCTCCAAAACCCCCTAGCCATGGCACCGCTGCATCATTTGGTTAATTTTCAACAATTACAAAATTAGTAATTTACATATCTACCTCAGTTCTCTCAATTCTTTACTCGTAAGAGTTTGATTCCATTCTTTTGGAAGGTACTTGCGAGTTAATGTTACATTGTTTACAGCAGTATCCTCTTGGTACACCTCTCTGCTAAGACCAGCGCAAATGTGTTTCACCATCTCCTGGTCATTTATTTTTGAAGCATGAATAAGCAAGAGAAGAACAGCAGCTTTATGTAGATGTGAGTCCAAAAGTGCCATCCGCATGCATTTCTCTAAGTTTCTCACACCATGTAGCACGGGGTATCCAACATCTGTCCTACTACTTTCATGAACAGCTATTTCCAATGCTTCTTCAAAACAACTACCTTCTGCATCTAGTCTGTTTTGAAGCCATTCTAGCATTGACCTCAACTCCGTAGTATCATTGCATGCCAGCTCTTTTATTTCTTAACATAACAATGCCACAATAAAATCAAATCCAAGTTAATCAGCACCAATCATATATGTATGTAGAAAGTACAACTTAATAACAATGTATGTATCTGTTACTTACAGTCTCGTGCTGTTGTGCACTCTTCAACTCTGAGTAACTGATACATACATTGTCAATAAGTTGTACTTCTACTATGTATTAATGCTCTGCTTATTTGCATTGAGCACTATCAAGTCTGTTTTGACATCGTACACAAACACACACACACACACACACACACACACACACATATATATATATATATATATATATATATATATATATATATAT
>WIPJ01002561.1:218309-258449 GCA_018155075.1 Cassiopea andromeda | reverse complement strand
GACACATGTGATAAGTTAGTACGTCTCTTATATATAGCCCTCTCAATTCCAGTATGCATTCTGGGATTTTTGTTTGAAGCAGATTTTAGCCAGATTTTTCTAGCAAACTTTGCTCGCCATTTGAGCTGGCAGAACTTCGGTAAACTTGATGTAAAGACTGATAAAACTAGCCAAAACTCGGGACATTACAATTGGGTAGTTTCTACAATGGTTTTTGCTTGCCACAGATCTGGTGCAAATAAGGTCTACAATGCAGTCTGCAGTCTGGTCTCAAACCCTGTCAACCTAGGTAACCACCTTGATGTGCTTATAACCTTCTATGGCCTCTAGGCCAAACTGAGTTTGACACCCCTGGCCTATAACTCAGAAGTTATTGCTGTTTGTCTAAGGGCTTTTTATAGGCTCCCGGCAAGTGGCTTAGCCCTCTGAGCAAGATCTCGCCACATTAAGAAATCAATAGGAATATTTGCTTCTCTTTATATGAGAAAGTGGGCTGGCCCGGTAGGCGAGATCTCGCTCAAGCACTTGTGAGATCTTGGTACGCGGGACACCAATTCTCCCATATAAAGTTCCAGCCCGCTTGACGAGGGAAATTGGATTATACTGCGCACGTGTAATTGCACAGCACACACATTCTTGAATTGCATAATCATCTTTTTTTGACTTTTGACTATTTGTATTAATGTTCACGCTGCATGAATTATCTTAATCATGTTAAAACCAATTACAATAAATGTTTAAAGAGCAGAACTTTAGATAAACAAAGCTACGCTCAGTGGTGATTTCTAAAAATTTTAACATAGGGAGCTCTAGGCACAACCGCGCCCATAGTTTGGGTGTGGTCCAGCTATAACAACACCCATTTCCTCAAAGATGGAGACATGATAATTTAGTTTAATACACGTTTTTTTATAAGAAATCATTATTTTGCCTGAGCCTCAATTTTCTTAACTTTTCCCAAAATTGAGCCTGAGATTTAAATTTTTCTTACCTTCTACTGAAATAAACTGGCTAGAGTGGTTTACATTTTCGTTATTAATATTGCATAGTTGAATTTGAATTCCATCTTTAACATTTTGAAAGCAATAACGACGCAATACCGAGTTTTGGCCAATAAAAGCACTCAATTTTGGAAATTGAGCCTCGTGATTTTCTTACGATTTTCTTAAGATTTTGACGATTTGAGCCTCATTTTCTTATAAACTTTTTCCTATAAAAAAACGTGTACTGATATAGTATAATCAACAATAAGAAATGCTTCAATTGCCATATAGCAGTGCACAATTGAACAGAGCACTTAAGAAGCAAGGCCAATAGATTCTAAAAAGCCAAGCCAATGCAAGAGTTTTAGGGGGCTGAGCCCCCCAAAATGAGTAGAAATTTTAACAAGGGAGCTCCGCCCCCCTGAGACCCCCTAGCAATCACCACTGGCTACGCTACACAGAATTGTGAAGGGAACAACTAATTATTTCGGCATACGGGCTGCAGGTTTTCATGTAAAACCGAGATCTCACTAAGCGGGCTAACCCGCATACCGTGAAAATATAGACAGGCCCTAACTATTGCGCAAATTGGGACAAAAGAGTGAAACCTGCCAAAGAAGATCGGTATAGTCTCTACGTTAGAAAATTGAAGGAAGACACAGCCAGGAAGCAATTTTGCTTTGGCATATATTTCTGTTACAAGTCATTAAGATGCATATCATTCGAAAGGAAATTTCACGCTCTTCAAATTTTGTATACAAAGCTCTATTAGTTAGTAGTTTAATGTCTCTAGTTGCTCAAAAAGGGGGTCTGGGGGGCAATTCTCCCAGGAAAATTGTTAATGCAATGCTTTTTATCTTGGCTTAAAATGCATCTCCTAACATCATGTTTGCCATTAGCGATAAGGACGTTCGAAAATTCTGTTGCATCTGGTTTATTCAAGATTTCACAGAAGATTTCTCTATAGTTCATATTTACCACTTACCATCACAATCTGAATCAAGGTTGATGTAGTCAAAAGCAATTTCTTCAGTTGCTTTATAAAGCTTGTAGTAAAAAGGGATAATTTCTTGGGAAAATCTCGATTTACTGGGGGGCAATTGTCAGGGTTAGGGGGTACTTGCCCCTTGAGTTTGTATGCTAAAAATGGGCCCGGAGCTACACATTGTATCTTCTAGTATTATTGTAAAACTAAGCCTGCAATTTGCAAAGTAGAAGGAAGTTTGACTCTAGAGTCTGAGGTAGCAGCCTTTTGTATGGTTCACCAATGGCATGACCTCTTGATATCTTTTATTCTACTTGAATGCAAATGGCAGTTCTACAATCATCAAGAACTTCTACAAAACTTGGGATAGTTTGAGATTAAATGGGTTGAAAAAGATCCTAAATTTCTGCTTGAATTAGCAGGCTTTGACGAAATTTGACTGTAGTTACTTGGTTGTAAAGTCATAATCGAGATTTCACATGCAAGTAGCTACAGTTAAGAATATTTTACAACATTTGACTTTCAGGACTACCATAATGACGTCATGATGAAGCTCTACACCATAAATAACTAAAAATAAGCTCATTTTAGGCCTATAACTGTATAAAACAGTTTGAAGAGAGTAAAATATTTTTTTCGAATGATATGCAACTTCATGTGTTTTGACAAAAATATTTTCAAAAAAAAGATGCTGATATAAGCAGTCATGTGACTTTCTCGGCACCTCTTCATAAAAGTCTAACATAGAGCCGATAACGAGCTTGTGTGTCAAGTTTCACACTTTTTATCCAAAGTTGCGCAATCAATGTATTTTTCCTTCCTGACAGCCCAGACTATAGAGGGATCTATGATTGTATTCTTCAGCTATTATCGAACGAAATGAATCCTAAAAAAGTTTGTTTTACTTAAAAACATTCGCGAAATGTATGATATACAGCTTCGCAAATTCCAATTTGTTTTGCAAATGTCGAGGAAAAAACTTTCGCGACCGAGAACAAAGTTCATTTTTGCGTGAAAAAACTTTCGCAATTGAAGACAATTGTGGGAAAATCAAAGGCGTTTATGCATTTACAATACTTCTCGTGTCCAACTATGTTGTTAATGGCCACTTTCAAAGCCTTTTGGACAGTATCTCTCTTGGTCTCAAGAATAACATTACCCTCCGAAAAAAATTGAATACTGTTTCAACAATGAGACAAAGGCCACTTTCGTTGGAAGGAGCTTTATAGATTTTTGACCCCCTTCCCCTTTTACGCTCTGGAAGTACCCCCATCCCTTGAGAGCACCTACTTCTAAGTCATTACCTCATCCTACCTAAATATTCGAACCTATTGTTGACGTCACTATTTTCAAAGTGCGAGAAAGACGATGCACAGTTGAGAAATCTAAAATTATTACAATTTTGAATGAAATTCAAGGAGCACTTGCGTATAACCTATATATTTCGGATACTTCACAAGTAGTCAGCATTTCAGAATTACAAGAGCGTACGTACGTTCTTTGAGAAGCCTCCTTCCCCTTTGTTCGCTTTCGCACGCTTTTTTATGTCTTTAGGTACTACTCTCCGCCCCCTTCAAAGCATACACACTTTGTGAATGGACCCAAGCAGAAAATTTCGTAAAAACGGTCATAAATCTGGCTGCAGAATCTTCGGCCCCTAAGACACATATTTCCCCTATACTTTAGTTTCTAACATCTGCCACCTAAGTAGCAAGATTTACACGCCAAAGTCTTAACTTAGTCTCTACTTTTCAAAAATACAACTTACCATCATGAACCACTTTCTTTAGTGTCATTGCATCTGTAGCATCCCACACAAGAAACATTTCGTCATTCTTCCTATTAAATGTAAACGAATCATTTCCTCCACATTTCTCTTTACAAATGTTTCGCTGCTGGACTGCTGGATCGGAAGTATCTAATGGAAATGAGCTGGTTAACAAACACAGTCGAATCATATCACAACAAAACGCAGCTAAATTAATCTCTTTCCCAATGCTAACCACAAAACTAGAAGGATCACTACTCGCAATGCTGCAAGATATTAACGATTGAACTTCCAACTTGTAGGGTCTAAGCCAAGTTATGAAGTTAAGGGCTCTGTCCTTTATTTCATACAACAAAATATGTCCACTTCCAGTTCCAACCCACAAAGTATCGTTACTGACACAGAATGTTGTAACCCGTTGATTATACATCTCACAATTAGGTTCGAGCTCTTCCACTTTATTAGAGCAGTCAGTTTTGTCAATTTCAGTCATACCATCAATCAAAATGGTACTAATAACTGAGCTCCCAACATATGACACAAACAACAAGACACCATCTTCAGAAACATGCATCTCATGGATAATCTCTTTTTCCCTAGCGGGTTTCACTACCGGATAAGCCTTCTCGTTCACAGTAACAAACAACTTTTCCCATTTGCCAATTTCCAAGTCTTCCTTGGATAACATAGTAAAAGAGCCATCATCAGAACCAACGAAAACAAAGCTTCTACCCACCCGCAACGAACGAATGTAATACTCAGAAACCTGATAGGAGTCAACCAACTTCTTTCTATCCTTTGAATAAATGGACACGTAATTTAATTTGTAAAAGAGAATTATTGCAACATGTTTCTTGTCAATGTCGTGGATTCCAACAATGTTGAAAAAAGAATCTTTTGCTTTCACTAGAGCTTTATTTTCCGGAACAAACCTTTGTTTGATTTCTAACGTTACAAGATTGACAACGAGAATAGAAGAAGCTGTTCTTTCATCACAAGATATCCACACCTCATTCGTTCCTTGTAAAAAACACAACTGACGAGGTGAATTCACCTTTCTTAGTGGAATTTTCCCATACAGTAAAAAAAAACTTGGTGACTTTACTTGGCGGCTAACATCGATCATCCTTGGTCTTTTTCTAGCGTCCTGAGCCCAGCATTTCAACATTAATTCAGTCAATGTCAACAAACGAACTTTGACATCTGGCAAATCATAGAAAGTTGGTCGCTTGCCCTCTGTAACCATAGCATTGATCTCAAATTTGTTTTCTAACTCCTGAAAGGGCCTACGTCTTGAAATAAGTTCATAAAGTACCATAGCATACGAATACACATCTACCATTTCATTGTATTCGTCTGTTCTTGAATATTTGATGATTTCTGGGGCAGCAAATCCTGGAGTACCAGTGAAATGCTTTAGTTCAACTGCATCTACAAAGTTTGCAGTCCCAAAATTAGCCAACTTGACGTTTACTTCACTGTCACCTTCAAGTGAAAACATCAACACATTGTCTGATTTCAAATCTCTGTGGATTATCCCATGTGAATGAAGGTGTGCCACCGCACTTGCAATTTGCTGTGCAATACGATAGACCACTATTCTCTTGATAATTTGAGTCGCCAACACCTCCCTCAATGTTCCCTTTGTTGCAAGCTCTATCACTGTACAGAATTTTGGTCTTACAGCTACCCCATAAAATGAAATAACACTTGGGTGATACCCTATTCGGGTGAGTACAACAGCTTCTTGACGAGCCTCATAAAAGTGGTCTAAGACTTTACGATAATCAGTATTTTCCTGAAGCTGAAGATTGTATATTTTTATTGCAGCAGCTTTCCCACTATATGTCCCACAGTAGACTTTCCCATACAGACCATTAGCAAGCAGAGATTCGTCAGATTCATCATATCTTAAATCACAAGCTTTTAACTGTACTGATGAATCTAGGTCCATGAAGAGCAGGTCAGGGCAAAGTTCACTTAGCTTCACAACTTGAGGCTTGTGGGAATTGCCACACACCATATAATCCCTTGTTTGTGATTCCTTGAGGTAGTCTGCTACATTGAAATGGTAGGGTGGGTTTACTCCTAAAGTAAGACAAGTTGGGCATGGCACAAGTTGGCTAACGTATGGAGTAAGTCTATTTGTGCCATCCAGTCCAGTAAACCATTCTTTTATCAATATTCGAATGTGATAAACAATGAAAGCTAACGCCCTGTAGCCCATTCTCGTGCAAGAGACCTTGGTTTGAATCAATTCACGTCCATCACCAGAAGACAACAATGAAACTGATAAATACAATTGCGGGTGTCTAACAAGAATTCCTTTACTCCAGCATACCAAGTACCGATGAGACAACAAATACTTTAAATCCACAGGGCCATCAAATATGTGCTCCGCATTATCAGTCAAACCGTTGCTTTGTCCTGCCTGAGGAAAAGGGCTGCTGGGTCCAGTCACAACTTGTCTTGGAACTGACGTTTCACTTGAATGTTTACCATCTGATGGAGGAGAATCAAAACTTGAAATGCCCTGATTGTTAACTTGAGATAAAGATCGACTAGCAGTTTGAGTATGCACATGCTGTACATATGCTCGCCTACCAGATTCTATCTCAAGTCTTCTACCATCTGCTGTATCACTGTCTGCTAAATGTGAATCTGAAAAAAGAATCCCGTTCACAGTAAATGGAAAGTTTGGTTCATCATCATCAAGTCCCATATCATTTTCAGATGTGTGAACGGCATTTTCCAGTGTGCTGGTTCCACTCTCACCAGAGCATGCAACACCTGCATCTTTGCTTCTAAATTCAAAAACTTCTATAGGAGAAGTTTTTCTATTCCCATTGCTCTCATCAGCATCCTCTTCACCATAATCACGTGTAAACTTTTGTTTGTATGAGTTGTGTGCGAAACTGTTTTCTCCAACATTCAACATTTCATTTAGATAAAATAAAAATTTACAAATGAATCTACTCCAGAACCCATTTGGAATACACGAGAAGGAATGAATGCGTGTCAATGTCTCGGAAGGCTCATAAGAGGATAAGTTCTCGCCTGGCCTGGTTGATGGCAATCTTGAGGGTACAAGAACTCTTTCATTGTCAACTCTGCAAGCGATTTGAAACCTTGCAAGCAATCGCATATACTTTGGATAAAACTCTTTAGGAAATCTTCGTTTTTCATCAATAATAAATGGAATGTCCTTTTCAAAGAGCACACCATCTTTAATAAAGCTGTGTGTTTCTCTAACAGTAGCCACCTTTGCCATCAAATCACAAAACCATGAAGGGCTGATGAAATAGAGATCTCTCAGGTCCTGATTTGGATCATCATAATGCAAAATGATACCTATAAAAGCATAAACAGAGAAATCACACAATTCAATTTGCAACTCATTTGACAACAAGATACAATACAGGCTTTGGAGAAAAAGACTTCCTGATGGATCTAATATCTGACGGGAGCTTCAGTGTTAGCTGTTGGGGAATGCAAGCACACTTCTTTGGTTTTGGGTTTTGAGAACTGTTGGTAAATATGTACTGATGGTTTGCTACATAGTATATAGGTAAAAGCAACTAACTCTATTGCATTCTTACTTAAACTACAGTTCTGCTTAGTATTAAAGCAATGAATGACATCACTTACTTTTGTATAATACTAACTGAAAGTGGTTTTCCCGAGCTCAAAACATTTACATCTATTGCACCACACTTGCGTTAGCCTTAACAACTGAGATGAGAGCACGTTAGGTGACAGGTATAGGCTATAAATATGGCGCTTCTTGCTAACTGTGCCACAGTGGCTCTCAGTAAATTTTAGTTAAAAAGGCCAGCTATCAAGGTTATGGAGAAAAAGTACTTTCAGAGTTGGCTGTTGAGGAATGCCAATTCACATTATTGGAGCTGGGTTCAGAGAGGAGTGGGAAAATAAAATCAGGTGTTTTGGTATATACACGTTGTTCTAATTTTGTTAAAATAGAACCTGAGATTTTCTAAAAAGCTCCTTAACTTTTACTGAAATAAACTGGCTACTTTCCTTGTTAATCTTGCATACTCAAGTTTGGATTCCATCTTAAACATTTTGAATGCAATTATGACGTAATATCGATTTTGCCATCAAAAGACTGCATTTTGGAAATGGGCCATTGTGACTGTCTTAAGATTTTCTTAAGATTTTGGCCATTTGAGACTCATTTTTCATAAGATTTTTTCCTATGAAAAACTTATAGTACATAGGTGGAAGTAATTAATACTCTTGCATTCTTTCTTACAATAACACTTTATTAAGTACAAGAGGAAACAGAACAAATGCTGACAACTACCATACTTTGAAAGAGTTCAGCCAAAGCTACACGACAACACCCGGCAGACTCAGCCATCAATCTAATTGTGCTTTGATATCACTATCACAAAGAGATTAAATACAACATAGTGGAAACCAGTGGTGTAGAGATAAATCGATAGCTAGGGGGAGGGGGCAGCTTCAGATGGCCAACCATTGTTGCTGCTGCTGCTGCTTTTGTCGTTTACTGCTGTGAATTAAGTGTCTAAAAATAGAAGTGAAGTGGACAGTTTGTGCAGTGAACATATGACAAAATAATATAGAGGCCTATTCCATCACCCTGGTCTGTCATCATTGCAATGGTTTACATAATAACCAGAAGGCCTAACTCCCTAAAAATATTGAAAAAATATCCTGGGGGACTGAGCCCCTCTAAGCCCCTAGCTCTACACTGTTGGCTGAAAACACAAGAAAGGAAAATTTACAATAATGCCCTAGAAATATTTCCAGCTTATTCGAAACACCTTTGCTGGAAAAACAAGCATCAAATCTAAGTGAAGCACATAACATTACTAAAGGCCTGACGAAATGTAAAATAAAAATTCTCCAAATTCCATTAAAAACAACTGTTTTAGCACCACTTAAATGAAACATTATTTTTTCTCTCTTGATAAAACAATACGAACTTCTTTCAGTAAGCAGTCAAAGGTCGACAGTTGAAGAAAAGGCAAATCGCGACTTGAGATCTCGAGATTGTCTTGATGACATCACACAAGGAAGCCGCTTTGTGACTAGGGTACTTACTCACTGTGGAGGCCCCCTCCAACAACTTTAGAATTCGCTAAAATTTTGCATGAAGCATTTTTTCCAGTAGAGTAACAGAACTAAACTAGGGAAAGACTTACATAAACACTTTTGAAAAATAAGGGGGCACCAAATGTACCATATTCAGCATGCTTCTTTAATGGGGACTGTTGGCATCATAATCAAAATCCAACTTATATGGTGCTATTTTCAGAAAAAAACTCCCACCTACGCAAATACTTCCTTTAATGTCGTGGAATATATCCATTAATAGAGAGTTCATGAAACATGATGTTTCTGCCAACGACGAGCTAAAGGAGTCTAGAAACGAGCGCAGTATTTAGCTTGGCGGTAAAACTTCATGCTCGACAAGAAACTTTAGATATGGAGAACAAATCATGTTATAAGATGGAATAAATCTTGATAGAGGAAGACTATTATTTTTTATTGAGGCAAAGAAAATTAAACATCGTAAATTTTCACTTATAATTGCCATACTGGAAATGACAGATATGACTGACTAAGAATGCTCTGTGGAAATGCGCTTTAGGAAAAACGGCTATTATTAACTTTGTACCATCCTAAACTTGCCAATAGTGTACTGCTGCTACAATGGACTACGTATAGATTACACTGACTTGGCCCAACGTTGTTTCAATGGATTACGTATGCCGTTACACTGACTTGGCCCAACATTGTTACAATGGACTACGTATGCCGTAACACTGACTTGGCCCAACGTTTCAGTAGGCCACTTACACAGCTTTGCATGATGTGTAACCTTGTTGTAGATGATATAAACAACATGTTCTCACATCTGCTGACTGACCTCGACCAGCAATGGCTCTCTCGAGAGAGAGAAAATTTGAAATACTTTGCAACTGCTGTTCGCAACAGAGTGTGTGGCTATGGCAACCCAACCACTAGAAGTTTGCAACATAGTGACAGAGTCTTTAGTGCATTCCGTGTAGCCCATACCGGATATATCTGGTGTGAGATTGCTTTTTTTCGTGTTGGTATACAAGCTATCAACAGCAAAAAGGAGAGGCGGGGAGAGCTTTTGCTTTTCTAGTTGTAAGTCTACAAAATTCAATGGAGCCACCTTGAGGGATAAGTATTTCCTTCTCCATATAAATTTCAAGGATAGACCCCCATTTTCTCACATTTCTCTCATCACTGTCAAATCATGTGCTAAATCCCTTCACATAAAAATGTAGAGCCCTGGAGTATGGGTAGGGAAGTTAACAGCATTCTTGTGTTTCCAAAACTAACCTGCTATTCACTTTTGGAATGGAAGAGGGAAGCAAGGCCACATTTAGTGAGGCATTTAGAAACAGTATTCCATAGAATAATAAAGAAAAGCATCTAACTTACCAATATTATGCAAAAACTCTGTAGCAACATCAACATCATCGGGGTCTAAATAATCATTCGGATGCCTTATAGCACTCTCGTTGATTAATTCTTGAAACTGGCAGCGTCTCAGCAATGGAATGCTGCCTGCCTTTTCAAGCTCTGCTCGTTTCTCATCAACCAATGTGGCCAATGTCAAGTAACTGGATGGTACCTTCTCTCCCATTACTTTCTGACTATTCGGCTTTCCATCTATGGTCACATCACCTGCCACTTTTGTGATCAAATTGCGGAGTTCGATAAATCCTGACAAAAAAGGTTAAATGCTTATTATGTAACCAGCACATGCTCTCATAAATGACAAGGCCTATGAGGCAGCAATGTATGAGCTACTTACAAATAGAATCTAATCTCACTAACTTCAAATCCAACCAAAAAAAACAATTTGCGATATAGCAGCCTCTACACCTTTTAAGGTAGCTAATTCAGTATTGTGGTGTATACCCCATACAATAAGTATACCTGTGTTGCTTACTTCAGTTTCCTACAAATTCCTAGGGCACATAATCAAATCTGCACTATATAGTTACCTTGAAAGGTATAGCTTTGGCAAAGATCGGCAGCATGGTCTTAGGAAGATCTATTCATGTACTACCCAACTTTTGACTCTTGCTAAGAGCTTATGCCAAACAGTAAACTTATGAGGATGAGAGTGACATTATTGTTCTTAATTTTTCTAAGGTCTTTGACAAAGTTTCTCATTGCAAACTTTTACAGTAATTGAAAATGTATGGAATATGTGGTCAAACCCTTTCTTGGGTAAACTGTTTCTTGTCTAATATAAGTCCAACGGCGGTGATGGACGAAGAAAAATCTTTTCCTTGTGACAATCTTTCTGTAGTTCCACAGGGAACAGTCCTCGGACCTATGTTATTTTCAATATTTATAAATGACATTGGTGAAAGTTTAAATTCTAATGATAATTTTTTCATTTATGACTGTACACTCTATCATGAAATAAGGTCTGAAGAAAACAGCCATATCTTATAAAATGATTTGAATGCGTTGTATGATTGGGTAAAATGATGGAAAATGGAATTTAATGTTGCAAAATGCTACTCCCTGACTGTCACACTAAATAGGAATAAAATTAGAAAAAATTATCGCATAAATGAAGAGCTGATTGAAAATGTGAATTTATACAAATACTTTGAAGTCTACACTAACTCAAAAATGCAATGGAATCAGTCAACCATATGTTCAGCAACGCTAACAGAGCATTGGGTCTTCTAAAAAGAAATTTCTCGGCCTGCTCGAGTCTCGTAAAGCCTACTTTCCACTAGGCAAAATTTTTCGCGCAAACAAATTTTTTCGATCAAAATTTGTTCTGGGCATGCACTGTGCAGTTAAATTTTTTTTCGCTCGACCTATATTTTGTTCGCACAAAAAGTTGAACTGCTTCCAACTCTTGACGCAGTTCGCATGATATTTTGCAAGCATGGCACCTCAAAACATCATAGAGCTAAGCAGGGATTGATGTTGCTCTATTGCGCCAAATGGTGTCTCAACACAATGAATCAAACGATTATCAGTTATAAGACACGCAAACATCCGATGTTTCTGGGATACAAGCTCCCTTGCCCGATGTAGACGATAGTCCTTTCAATGAAGCATCCTATTATCTCGAAGTAGAATCGAAGAGCTTTGACCACGAGGAACTCATTGATCGATTGAAAGAATTGCCTTGTCTATGCAATACTTCAATATCGTCCTACAAAGACAGCATTGTGAAATTAAATGCATGGAGGAAGCTTGCGAAACTATTTGACAGGGATGGTGAGTGCATTGATATTTATTGCTTTCGTATATGGGCCTAGATGTGTGCTCTGCTTGTATAAATATTGGAGCGTATCCACAAAATACAATTCTTTTTCAATTATAATTGGTATGTTGACAAATGGTTATGACGGTACTTCCCCTATGTATTTACTTTGCTGAACCTGATCAAGGCTCCAGTAATACATACCTCTTAATCTTGGCTTAGATCAAATTAATTACTATCCTTAAATTTTTTTGCAGTTGATTTCTTTAAAAATCAGTTAAAAATCTAGAAGACAGCTACAACACGTGCCTTGACAGACAGAAAAAAGCCACAAAGTCGGGATCTGCAGCATCAAAAGTGCCAAAGTGCAAGTATTTCGATCAACTGAATTTCCTGCATAACACTACAGTTACAAACAACCTGAGAGAAACATCACTTTCACTGCCTGCAGTCTCAAAAAACTATAAAGGAAATGAAATGCTGGGGAGTAAGCGAATGTTGCAAGATGCAAATGATGAGCACTTGCCCTCAAAGCAATCGAAAGGTCGTTCTGACTTTAGCACGTCGATTGACAAAAGGCTGACGAATAGAAACTTTGGGAGCCATGGAGGAGAACAAAAAGGTAGCAGATAAGTGCTGTAAATGAGAAGAAAGATTCAGACTATTTATTTTGTTATAGTCTTGCTCCTATTCTCAGAGGCCTTCCGCCAAAGAAGAACAGACATGCAAATATGAAAATACAGCAGTTGCTGTATGAAATAGAATAGGAAGAATCTAACTAACAACACGAAGTTCGATCTTATTTCATATATATTTCCAAACATTGATTAATTTGTCAGATAATGAAAAAATATGTAATGATTGATATCAGGGTCCGTTAAAAAGGGCCCTGATATCTTTCCTTATATATATTCAATATCTGACAAATTAATCAACGTTTGAATATATATATATATACATACATACATATATATATATATATATATATATATATATATATATATATATATATATATATATATATATATATATATATATATTCGATATCAAAATCTCGGGGAGTACACGGTCTGGGAGATGTTGAGCAAGTTAGAGCAACTAGAGACACTACACCACTTGTTACTGAAACTGATTAATGACCTTTGCTAGTACTCTGATTTTAACGCATTTGCTACAGAATGGATAAAATTCTTTTTTAAAGAATCTTTGAAGGGTGTTTCAAGGCTTTCTAACTGCAACATAACTTACTCCAAGTCCTCAAAATTTTTCCAACTTTTTCAACTAAGATACTCCCCTCCCGTATTTCTAAGGTTTGCCCCCACAGTAAATATATTTGAGAAGGGCTGCGATATTTGTGAATACTAGATTAGACATAGCTTCCGTTCAATACAAGGATTAGTTTATGCTCTGAGGTTCTCATCATAGTGATTAGACGTACGTCGAATCATATCTGTTTGCCAGGGAATGGAGCCTTTTTCTGAATTGAAATACGTCTTAAACAAATTTCTGGTTTCTCTTGCATTTTTTGAATAATTATTTGATCCTATATGATTGATTTGCAATATTCCTCCACTTTCTATTTCTTGCCTCCACTGCCCGGCTTGCATACCATTACAATTTTCTTGGTCAACGTAGTTGAATGGGCAATAGTTGCAAGCATCTTCTACAGACCTTGTGGCCATTAGAAAATTGTGCAAGGCAACGACAGCTTTTGTGATCTGCTTAACAGCACTTACTTTGGCAATTATTGGTCTTCTAAAAATTCTTAATCTTGACGCTGCTATACCAAATGTATTTTCAATTATTTGTCTCCCTCTTGACAATCTGTAATTGAAGATCCTTTCTTCCTCATTTAAATTCTGCCCAGGGTATGGCTTCATAAGTTACGTTTTCAAGCTGAACGCATCATCACCAAGAAAAACGTATGGAAAAACTTCTGTTGAATTTTTTATTCTTTCAAACCTAGGAAAGTCTAATGTATTGTTTCTATTGCAAAGCCAAGATTGCTATTGGAATACACAGTCCCATCACTTTGCCTTCCAGAGTCACCGATTTCTACCATTATGAACTCATAGCTACCATTACAAATACCAAACAATACAATACCATAAGCTTTCTGGTAATTAAAATAGTCTGAGCCTCCACAAACAGGGCATTGCATTACTACGTGCTTTCCACCTAAAGCTCCTAACGCGTGAGGGAAATTCCATCTTCCCTCAAATGTTTTGGAAACCTTATTCCAATCTTCTTTAGTGCTTGGTGGTGTAAGATAACCTTTTCCCTCAATGCGTCCCATATTGCTGCAATTGTTTCCTGAATAGTTCTAATAACAACAGAGGGACTTATACGGCAACTGGAAGCTATGCTGCTTTGCGAATCACCAGAAGAAAGGAAATGCAAAGTCAAGCTCAATCTTTCGGAGGAGCTTACAGGTTCACCCATTTTCGTTTCTTGCTTTTTTATAATAGGCCCAACCCAGGATATTAGACTCGTATGTTTTTGGTGTCATTCCAAACAACTTGAAGAAGTAGTAATGATCAAACAGTCGCAGATCCTTGACTAGCAGATGAAACTGGCCTTTTTCTTTGCGAACTATATAATTATTCCTAACGCTGGCCTTACGCCGTTTCTTGATTATTCTTTTTAGTATCTGCAATATAATAAACTTTTTCAACTGGAGACGTGCATCTCTAGCGGCCATTTTTATTCAAGTGTGTAACTACGTGCCAATTTTGCTCTTGCCTCTCCTATTTTCCTGTAAAATTTTCGCACAAAAGTTTTCTGTAGTGGAGAGCATAGCAAGTTTTCGCTCGAAATTTCCTACCATGTGAGACATTTTTCTCACGAAAAATTTCGTCTAGTGGAAAGAAGGCTTAAAGGAAAAATCATATCTCTCTATCATTTGCCCTAAACTTGAATACTCTTGTGAAGTTTGGTCACCGAGTTTGAGAGAATTAAAACAAAGGATAGAAATGGTTCAGAGAAACGCTGCGCGCTTTGCTACAAACAAATACAGTCAAAGATCAAGTGCTACAGACATGCTACGCTATTTAAACTGGGAAACTTTGGTGTCATGCAGGACGCATCTGCAACTAATATTACGTAAAATATTTATTTGTCAGGTTGCTTTAAAAATATTTGACTATTTTCAAATAAACTGTTGCAGGAGCCTACATAATTCACATTCCAAAAAGCTCATGCCTAAATTTGTTCGGGTCAATGCTGTCAAAAATTCATTTTTTTATTGTATAATACCAAAATGGAGCAGCTTACCAGAACATATAATCAATCAAACAAATTCAGATACCTTTTTTGACTTATGCAAAATGCACTCATCAGAGAATTAATATTTTGTGTTTATTTTTAGTGTACATGTTTCAATTGACAAATTTTTCGCCAACTGTTTTTCTATGATGGCGATGATGATGAAGTATTAGTAAGTGCAGTACTGCAAAGTAGTGCTTCTAAAGCCTAATCTCGTCAGAGACATTTTTGAGCGTGCGGTCGAAGCACTCAAAGTATGCACACATACACAAGAAATTATCATGGCCAGCTTCATGTTTGCTCATACGCATTTGAGAGTAGGTCTGGCTTCTACTCCCAAGCGCTCACTTGTTAAACTCTTTTGCTTTTGAACGCTGTGGGTGCGCGCTCTATAATGTCTCTGACTAGATTATGCTAAAGTCATCTAAAGGCCTATGCCGATACAGGTGTAGGAAAGTACAGCATAATCTCGTTATAATGTACTCGGTTATAATGTAACTTCGGATATAACATACCCTGATGGCCAGTCTTGGCAAAAGGTTCACATAAACTCTTATAGAAATACTCTGGTTATATCGTACTTTTGGCTAAAGTGTACTCATTTTTGGCCCCTCAGGACAAAGTTCCCGGCCACAACATACTTTTTACGTTTTTTGGCTTTTCTCTTTTTGGATTCATCAAATAAGTCTGTGCTACCTTCGAAATTGCTTCTATTACCAACAAAGGGGTTACTGATCACTGTTGGACCATGCCCTTGTGCTATAGCTCAACATATATAACTTTAGTAATCATGCACTTGCATTCATTCTTATGCGTGCCATCTCAGTAGTGACAGAACATTAGCAAAATTGAAATGGCATATAAAGTTACCTATCAAGTCAAAAGAATCCACTGAAATTACCTATTCGTAAACATGCTACAAACTTCTTTGAACTTTGAAGCTGCTAATCATAAAAGTTCTCATCAAAAGTGCACTATTGTAGATGCGTTTTGACTTTCCAAATCTACCATATTTGTACAGAAGAAACACACCTGCATCTTTTTCTCAAGTATTTCGGCCTCAAAAAGTGGCAAAAGCACTGACAAGTATATGCAATTCAATAGATAGTAGTGTGGTATAGTAACCTGGCCGACATCTGTTTTCTTCAACTATAACATATTTCGGTTATAATGTACCAATCAGTCATCCCTTGTAGTACATTATATCCACATTATACTGTAATATAAAATGAAGAGTGGATTAGCGTTTAGGGTATGTTAGGTTCTATATTGAAAAAGAAGCAACCTTACTTCTCCTGCTCTCTTCAGCATGTTCCGGCACATTGCTACAAGTAACTAGCACAATCATCCACTTTTTGCATATAATTTCTTTGTACTTTGAAACCAACTTGAAAACTTTTTCAATGCAATCATCTTCAAAGCTCTCAGTTCTTGTAGATGAGCTAATTTTGTCAAGATGTGTTCCTACAATTATTACTGTTGAATGTGGAACTCTGCATTGAAGATTGTCCAGCCACGGTTTCAGGTCAGCAATTCCATCGTCACCACCTTCAACACTCCAAACAAGCAGATACAACGAGCGTTGTGACAAAAAGCATTGATGCGTTGCGTAATATTCTTCTTGTCCCGCAAAGTCCCAGCATTTGAATGTATATTGAAGCTTTGAATCTTTATCGATCTTAATCTCGCGAATATCGACGCCTTAACAGAGAAAGAAAACATTATAGCCATGCAAATAATGCTGTCTATCTATTAAAATTTACCTCCACTGGCATATTACAAAGATATCAAAAGGGTACCAATACAGTGTTTTGTGATGGGCATGGCACAATGACAAAGAATATCAATTAGTTTTGGACATCTGTATGGTAGCCCATCAGGCTCACTGACGAATTTTTGAAAAAAATTCTAATGTCAATTGCAAATTAAACAGCTGCTGCAAGTAAAAAAAATTTTGCTGGAAATAAAAAAGTTGCTCCAAATTAAGTAGTTGCTGCAAACATGGAGTAAATCAGGCGAACCAACTGCATGAAACCATGGCAAGAGAAGCTTGGTAGAAAATTTTGGCTGGATACTTCTAGGCTAGGCTACAAAGTACTAAAAAGTGGGTAAGCAATGAAAATTTGATCTACAGAACTGAAAGTGGTCCATAGGGCTTTTGATTAAGAAGAGATACATATGATCATATTCCCAGGAATCGAAAATTCGAAATCACAATAAATCTTGAAATAAGTGAGAGATCGGAAACCTGGCTTCGGATTCATCAATCCGGTGACTATGAGCATAGTGCATGCAAAATCTGGGGCACTTGTCAGTACAGGGTGATAGGTTAAACCTCAAGAACCATGGTTTCTCCATGTGAGAATTTAAGGGTGTAGCCAAGTTTACTAAGAAACAATGACAGACATGGCAAAAGTCCCAACAAAGGAAATGTTTACACCAGAGAGACTAGGTGAAGGCCACACAATTTGCAGCCCTAGGGTGTGGCGTTCATGCTATAATAGCAGAAAAAGAGCAAAACTGTGGCCTAAAAGTGCAGATTCAGCACTTTTTTGAAGATTTGGGGCAGGAAAATGACAGAGAATGTTAAGTGGCAAATGGTGTCAATCAAAGGAAGACTTTCAGGAGACTGTTATTTAGACAAGTATGGAGTAAGAGTATTAAATGTGGCTCACAAGCTGACGTAACTCATTTTGGGATTTGGTGGGGTGCGTATATCACAGTGGCATCACAAAAAATGAAAAGTGATACAACTTTGGAGGTCTCTACTTCGTTAATGGTAAATGACAAGCGTATGAGACTAATGCAAAATGCGTCAAATGTGATCGGAATGCGGCGATGAAAAGGAATTTTCAGCATCTGCCATGACTTAGCAAATATGTGCCAGAATGTCAAAATGAGGGGCGAAACTTGGGTCACAAAATTGTCTTTTGGTGATACCTTTCCGCTCAAAGAATTTTGTGACAGTGAAAGAATAGTTCTGATGTGTTTCACATGCCAAAAACCTATTATGTGCTTTTGCATACATTAAAACCGAAGACTTTCAGATGATCATACTGTCGGACAACATCTTGTCCAAAATTTTCACTTTCATATAATTCTTCCTATGTAAATGAAGAGGGATCCCAATGATGACGTCACAATTAATATACACGCTGAAAAACCAGAAAACATGGGTTCCTAAGAGAGCTTCTTACTTCTTTCTCAATATACTGTGTGGTCAAAGCACATGAAGCACAATCAAAGTGAAAATGTTTACAAAACAGTTATACAGTACTGCATAACTTTTAGGGACCACTCTAAGGTCTGAGGCATACTGCCCCTGCCCCCCTCTGCGTGCTCCTGAGCTTCAGGTGTTTCTTCTATAGAAGTTTCACGAAAGCTTTCCATGTGGCCGTTACATGCACATTCGTTGATTGGGTTGTACTGTTTCATGGGAAACACGCTGAAATGATCGGTAAGAGCTCTCAGTTGGTAGGGGTTAGAGAAGAATGATCTTTTTCAAGAGCTATATTAGAAATTGCAGCACCTACCAACTAAACAATTATCATTACATCTTTTTCTTTCGCATTTTTTGTCGTTGTAGCAAGTTTTACGTTAGTCCGAAATTTCTATTTGTTTTGCACGAAACTGTTTAAAAACAGTCCGAAAATTGTTAGTCCGAAATATTTTGTCCGACAGTTTTCAGTTCGAAAGTTTTTGGCGTTAATGTAGTATGAATTTTCGAACAGTTTGGTTATGTGATACAGTGAATGTAAATGTGAATAAGACTTCACATTGCGTTCTGCAAGACTTCAAATCATGTGGCTTTCTCGATTGTTTGCCTGATATATCTCACTGCAGATATAGGAATTCCCTGGGCATGCTGTGTTCTTTTTGCATGACCAAAAATTTAGGCCATGAGTAGTGTTTTTGATGCTAATATTGCCTAATTTAATATTAAAAGTTATGGGGCAGGTGGTGTGACAATAGACATTTGTGATGCAGTCAAATTTAGGTAATGCAAGTATATCACTTCGAGCTTATCTGGTGCAACAAAGTTGCAGTCGATCGGTTATTGATATAGAGGTACTCTCAGGTTCCTAATAAATTCTCCCCCCCCCGCTTATTAATTTTTCGATTTTTTCCCAACCCCCCAACCTTATTAGGACCCCCGTTTAATAATTTTGAAGAAAATGAAACTTTTTACAAACTCTTTATTGTTTTTCCTTTCTTTGTTTGTAAAATTCAGCTCCAATTTCAGGGCAAAATAGCGTACTTCTGTATGCATTTTAATTTTCTGCTTTATGACAACATGTCTGCATTTACCGCTGTTTCATAATCATTATACGGTGCTTCTCAAATTCCGACCATTCCCAGTTTATTTTGACCCTCACCCGTTTATTAAGTTTCAGAATTTTTCTGACCCCTGTTTATTAGGATCCCAATTTATTTGAGAGTATTTTAAAAAGTGTTTGGAGGATGCTGTAATCATTTTATGCATGACATGATGCCACAGTGTACCAATTAGTATTTTGAAACGGTGTTTGGAGCATTATGGTTTGCTGTGGTAGCTGCAAGGGTTGCCAGATTGGCATTGTCAATGCCGAATATCACAATATTGGCATTGCGAAAGTGGTTTAGAAATGAAAAATTGCATTTGGGAGATTTTTCAATTTGGCATTATTTTGGCACTTTTCTGCGCACAGTTTCTCCACATCCCATTTGCCATCTTTACTGACCTTCTGAAGAATATACATCCGAGTATGCATGCTTTATGAAAGCTTGCTGGAGGGATTAGCACTCTGGTGATGTGAACTTATCAATGAATGTAATATAGTCACTCGAGGGATGAAACTATAAAAGCCTTGGCATATTTTGATCCAATTTGGCCTTATCTTTTTCTTTGGTAGTAGCTTGTTTCAGTACAGCGATATGCATACTGTGAGGCATAGGGGAGGGACGTCATGCAGTAGCAAGAAAGTTAGCATCCCCGTCATGAAGAACTAGAATGCTTAGTTGGTAACTGCTTCACAACACTATGGCTAAAACAACAACATTTGGTATTGAATGTCACGAAGCAGTGCAATAGCGGAAGCACTCAAAGATTGCTGAGTAAACACTTATGTTCCTCCAAATAGAGTAAATTGCATAAACTATCCAGTTTATGGCATTATTCATGAAGAAGAATGGGGGTTTTAGATACACGAATGGAGCCAGTGAGGAATATCTGAGGCCATGCCCTCTAAAACGTCGGAAACACCCTTTTGAAGTGTAGCACAAGCATGTTCATCATTGATCTCTAGCTCGGGAAATAACTCAACATCGAAAATTATCTTTGAATTGGGTGGCTCAGAACATTGGACCCTACATCATAGGGGTTGGGAACCTACGGCTCGTGAGCCAGATATGGCCCTTTTCATCACAGAATCTGGCTCTCTGGCTCACAGAAAAATCTTTCTTGACCTTTCTTCAAAGTCGGCAGCTTGCTTCCCAACATGCTTTATCAAAAGTACATCTATTTTGTCGCAAAAAAAATTTATCTCTCTTAAAAGTAATTATACGTAATACATATAATGCTGTTGAAAAGTATTGTATGGCTCCCATGGAAATACATTTTCAAATATGCAGCTTTAATGGATCTTTCAGCTGAAAACGTTCCTGTCCCTTGCAATATTACCAGCTATCTATGTATGCTTCAATTTGGACTGATGCTTCTTTGTCATTAGGATATTCGCCAAAAGACCTCATTCATCAGTGGCGTCATTGCCAGAATTTGGACTTGTAAATGACTTCTATCCAGAAGCTGGAGAAATTTGCTTGTGTACTCATAGAGGTTTCGTGGTTGTAAGAAGAATAAACAGAAATAAAAGAAAGTTTGTCATATCCATTGTGTCATATACAATATCGGTTACTGGGCCAAAAGCTTTCGTTCAATAAGCACTTTACTTTACTGAGCATTGCAGCTTGGTATCCTTGATCCCACTTCATAGTTGAAGAGAAAGTTACATGTGATGTAGAAATATAACCACATACAAGTGGAACATAGATATACAACTTGCCATTTTTACTATACCGCTGGAATACGTCTTTCACTTCCAGGGTTACACTAATTGTTCCTTATTTGCATAATACCTTTGTTTGCTTCAGTACCCCTTTCTCTTCTCCAGTATCCCTTTAAAATACCTCGCTGGGGGCCACACCCCACCCCCTGCTAGGCCACCACTAAAGGTGATGACAGGTAAATAGTGGTGAACAGCTGATTAACTTTATACATGAAGCAGTTTTTTCATTTATTTGCATTGATTGTTTTGATTGCAGACACTTGCTTGCAGCAACCTTTTCCATTTGCAGCAACTTCGTTCTATCTGTAGCAACTATTTCCTGCTAGCAGCAACCTTGTTTTGCTTGCTGCAACTTTTTCAAAATGCACCAATGACCATATGGGCCACCATACATTAGCCACACTGGATCATCCATGTGGTGATCGTCAAAGGATGCAGTCACATAACAACCTGGTATACAGTAATTTCACTTCAACAATGAACTATCTATTATGAGTTAAAATTCAATAGAAACTGCGAAAGTATTTATTTTCTATGCTAAGTGAGTTTGAAGATATGTAGAGGGAACTTCAATAGAATAGCCATCACACCATCCTAGCTTCCAGCCTTCAACATAAGAAAGAAAAGCTTCTTGCTCTGACTGATTTCTAACTACAGTAGAAACAAAACTGCATCGGAAAATTACAGCATTGGAGGCTTTGCACTTAACCATGGTCTTCACAAAAATCGTTCACTTCAATTCTAGATACTGTTACTTCAATTTCTAGACACTCAAAAAAATACCCTGCGTCGGTGTATTCTTGCAAAATCCAAAATCCCCACTGATTCGATGCATAATCGTCGTCTTTCCACTTCCGGCTACGCCGACAGTCATCAGCTTCATTGTATAATATGGTTTTGAATTTCTCAGTTTTGCTTTCAAGTAACGAAGAAGGACAATAGTTGATCTCCTCAAGTTTGAAGGTGGATCGGTAATCTGCATAAGAGATAGTCAAATTTAGATTTATAATAATAACAAGGAATAACAGTAAAATGGACGCACAAATATTTTAGCTAACTCAGCCAGCCTCAAAGGTAAATATTCTCTGGGAGGAAAGGAGGCTTTCCGGAGAAGTTCATGAGTATGAATAATTATTTTTACACGAAAACAAACCCTTTAGCATACAATAATACTACCTATGTACAACCTTACAAGAAAACAAAGCAAAATCAAAGGTAGTACAGAAAGTAAGTCACTAAAATTGTTGCTTTCTGGGGGGTCATGTTCTAATATTACGTTTTTGATCAGCTAGTAGGCGTGATTTTAATATTTTTTTTTACACCAATAGAGATCTGTTACCTCTGAAAGACCAACAGACATATCATCCCATGATTTTCTAACCGTGCCGTAGCTGGTTTTCAAGAACCCTTTACTTACATTCGGCACGGTCAGAAAAAAGCTAAAAGCCTAGTTACAATCTGTAGTACAAAGTGATGAAGACAAGCTAGGAAGTCCAGTTTTACTAGATATTCAAGATATGTTATTAAATAACACAGGTTACTAACTACCCACACCCAGGAATGCCACACCCAGCCACACCCTATGATAGAATATCCATTCAAAAAGGTCACGTTACGCCACTGCTTCCACCATTCCCTCCAGCAAATCCCTTTGTAGACTACCGTGTCTTATTAAATGACAAAAATACCGCAACTTCTGTTTCTGTATCAAGTGAATTAATTCCCTTGGTACACCCGCTAATGTCACCAATCTTTCATTGGACATACGCTCTGTCCAGCTGATTCTCATTAATCTGCGCATTCCCCACACCTCAAATGCTTCTAGCCACTTTTTAAATGATACATTTTTCCTGATAAAATATGACAATTTCGAAATGTAAGATGTTCTGATTACAAACCCAAACTTTTCACTGAATAATGTTTTTTTATGATAATGGGATACAAATGAGAAAATGAAACTTGGGACCGGCGAACAAAAATTCTGTTACATTGTGTGATTGAGCTGGAGCATTTCTGTCTGCCAAACTGATATGCTGTCAAAAAGCTACGTGCTAAATCTGAGGTATCGAACTTTGGAGTTGTCATACCAAGCTGATCTTTCCTACTTTTAGGAATAATACTATGCACTAAGACTTCAGTTCTAACCTGGAATACAAATGCTGTTTTGAACTGAAACAAAAACTGAGCCCCTTAAGCTGATTGTAACATTAAGCAATTTGGAACAGGATCAATATTGGTGGCATTATTCCCAGTAGGTTTGGTGTCAGTAGAAGGAGGCCCTGGCCACGAAATGGGCTCAATAGGGTTGATCCATGAGTGCCTTCAAGACAGTAGGGTGCCATTGCCTAAGAAAAGCAATTGCAATCCATTGGAGGCTAAAAAATCCCACTCTATAACACTTTGTAGATGTTGAAAGACAGACAGTGAGAATACGAACTTTCCATGATATGATTGGAGAGTGTCCCCTGGGAAAGAAAAGTCAAGATGGACTATTTCGGTAATACCTAATGGCCGAACCAGAAGGCTTGGTTTCCACATAATCGTCTCCTTCATTTCATTTCCTTTCATAAATTTATTTACTGTTGGTAGACTAATATAGCTTTATAAACTAATTACAACCAACATACGAGAACCCTAAAACAAATCAATGACTTAATTAACATAGAAAAAAAGTGAAATAAAATGAATTAAAATAAGTATACTAATGACTAGTTTCTGTAGATGTTGCACGTGCAATGAGCCCCATTCCAAGATTTGATTTTTTGTTTGAATATGACTAAGCTCTTTGCAGTTTTAATTTCATCACTGAGTCTATTCCAGAGTAGACTGCCTTTAAATTTCAACGAATTTGTACCAAATCTCTGTGATCTGGCAGGTGGAAGCTCGCAGAGTATCTTAAACAGCAGTTAAAGAATCATTCTCCACCACTTTCTTGGTAAAAGAGATCCCACATATATGGAGGATTTAAGTGGTTAACCACCTTGTATATTTCCACCATTAGCTTTTGCAAATTTTTCTTGTAAATTGTCAAAGTTCCATCTCTTTGCAACAGTGTATCAAGCGCCTCTTCATTATAATTATTATAAATTATTCTCATTACACGTTTTGTCGTTCTATTTCTCAAATTATCAGCTGCTTTACTGCAAAACAACCATATCAGAGGGCAATATTGGAAATTTGACGTCACGACCGTACTCAGTAATAATTTGGCTTTCTTTTCGCTAATGTAACCTCACAATCTAGAGAGCGTTGGTTTTCTGATTTAATTTACAACAAATCTCTTTGATGCGTCAACTGAAATTTAGATTTTTATCAATAGTAACACCAAGAAGTTTCGATTGCTCATCCTTTGGGATTATTTTCCCATTCCAATTTTGATGTAACGTAGTATCTATTTTTTTCCAAGAAACATCATTCGAAATTTTGCAGGGTTGACAACCATCCTGTTCTGGTCAAACCACGTAAGGATGGTCGTTAAGGTGTTCTCTACTTCAGTAATCACTATATCTATGGATGGTCTATATGAATACAGTGTGGTGTCGTCTACAAATTACCGATGTTGCAATCCAAGTTCATATATAACATATTCATAAATAGGCTAAAAAGCAAGGGTCTAAGCACAGATCCCTGAGGGAAACCATTGCTTATTTTACTGTATCTGCTTAGACATGTTCCAATCTTAACCCTTTGAATACGGTTGCTTAAGTAACTTAACATTAAACTGAGACTATTTCTGTCAAGTCCATAGGCCTCCTACTTTGCAATCAATAAGTCGTGTGGAATACAATCGTATGCTTTAGATAGATCCATTACCATTGTGCCAACAAAACCTCTAGAATCCAAGCACTGCTTCCAGGTTTCAATAACCCAAAATAAGGCATGTTGTGTACCATAGCCTTTTCGGAAACCTGATAATAAGTTAGATAGGAGAGCTCTGAAATAAGACTGCATTTGACCGCAAATTTTCTTTCAAAAATTTTTGAAACTGAAGGTAAGACACTAATTGGCCTATAATTAGAGTTCGGGTAGGGATTCCATACTTTTAACAACTGGCGAGACGGCTGCGGCCTTCAGCTCTTCAGGAAAAACACAATCGTTAATAGATGTGTTGATGCAATCAGTGAGGTGGGGACAGACGGCTTTTTTAGACATCTTAAGGACCTTTGATAGTATACCTCCACTTGATGCTTTCTTAGTATTCAGCACCTCGATCTGTTCCGATATTTCCCATGGGTCAACATGGGTAAATCCGAAGGATGAAAAACTTGTCTTTTTTTCTTTTCTGTTTTTTCTTTAATCCTTAATAAACAATCATGATTTTTGTACTTTTCAATAGCTTGGTTAACTATTTGATCCACTGTTTTATTCTGGTCAGTGTTTGTGAAAAACGAGTCTAGGCCTAACATATCAATTATTTTCCAGAAATGGGAACTTAGACTCTCAGCTACCTGGGTCTCTTCCTGTAGGATTTGCCCATTTTCAACCAGGATTATTTTATTACTCACAGGATCAGAGTTGGAAAACAATGGCTTCACAGCTTTCCTGAACTTTTTATCATTATCCATGTTTCTTGGCTCTAACTTCTTGAAAAATTCCCGTTTTGATGCCCTATTGAGATTAACGACTAAGTTCCGCTACTTCTTGCATTTTTCAATGTCTTCTTCATTACTTGTTTTGTTGGCTCTATTTTCCAATCGAGAACGTATCATAATAGTTTTTCCTAAGGGTTTTACTCATGTGCTGTTTCTAATTATCTCTTACCATTCTCTTTTTGGATGGAGCATGTGACCAAAATGTCAACATTTGAATATGTAGCAGAAAAAGAACAAGACAGTGCGTCATTGAGATCTATAAGAAATATCTCTTCATTAAATGCTTTGTAATCACGGTAGGCTATTGCTTTTGGGGGCACCTTAAAAAACGTTGACTTAAGGATAGTATAGATTAAATGGTGATGTTCACTGTAGCCTGTTACAAATGACTGGCTGTGAAAAAATGAATGTTTCTTTCTTATCTTCTTGAATGTCGTAAGGGTCGCCTCCTTCGTCTGGTCTCAGCCTGAGACGATTCAAACGATCCTTACGATTACTGGTTTCCATATGATCGTTAATGTCGTGCGTGTGTATAGAAACAATATAAAGTAGAAAGTAAGACAGAAAGGGTAGTCCCAGCAACGCAGGTTATTGGGAACCTGGCTTCTACTAGTAGCTTGCAACAAAATGACAATAAAAAGTGCAATAAATGTCAAGGAAATAAAATGGAGTAAGGTGTGATTCATTAGTGTTCATAGGATTAATGACAGTCCCCCCAGCATCCAAAATGGGATACTTTCGCCAGGGATGCCTGCACGTGCTTAAGGATGGGGGCAAGGCTTCCTCTGAGGGCACATCTATGAACTTTATGCTCCTCCGCAGGGGTATATTTTGCTCTTCAAACTCTTTTCTAGCAGGACAATGCTTTGTATATTGGACTCATAGTTATACTACGGTCAGTTGGGGGTCTTGGGAGTGGCCTCCACAAAATCTTCTTAAAGCAAACTGTCTAAAACGCCGGAAAATGCCCCTTCACAAGATAGAAGAGATGGAAAGAGCTCAATATGAAGGGCAATACTTACCTCTCCTGCCCCTGCCCAGGATAAGCATCCCTGACTATCGCACCAGAAGAGGGGTGTAAGTGATGTAAACAATGTAGTCACGTGAAAGGCTATCAGACTTGATGAAACACATAAAAATAATTCAAATCTTGTACCACTTAATGACTTTTTGAGTTGAGGAGAACAACGACATCCCGTTACTTCCGGTCGTCTCTGTCGTCAGGATAGAATTCAGTTCTATCGGGACAATCGCATCGTCCCTGTCGCAAGGATCGTCAGAATTTGGCTGAGAAAATTACCCAAAAATCACCGATAAAAGATTTCATAGACCTTACGTCTAAGCTTGGATACTAACCCCACCAAATTTAGAAAAACAAAGGGCTGCAATTCTCAATTCTCAATTGTACTAACTATCTAGCGGTTGTTGAATGATCTAATATACTATAGTAAGTGCTCAACATAATGCCCAGTCATTGGAGAAAGGAACTATATTGATTAATGCAATATATATTGGTGGTTTGACTTACCTTATACACTTCCTTGAAATAGTAACCTGCTTGATGGCAATAAGTATTCATTATGCAACAAAAGGGAAGGTAAAACAACCATACCTGGTCCATTTTCTCTATACCGAGGTATTTTAACTTTGACAACTTTGCAAGATCCGGGGGCAGAACTTTGATATTCTGGTTGCGACTTAGATCTAACACTTGTAATGTTTTTATCTTACAAACACAAGATGGGAAATCAGATAGCTCATTGTCTGACAAATTCAGATCTTCCAGCTCAGATTTTGATATAGAGCCATCGATAACACCAAGCGAATTTTTCCTCAAATTCAATGTCTTCAATGATTTGGTCCACCTTTTCACGGTAGGCAGATATTGAATCCTGTTTGATGACAAATTCAGATCTCGAAGATGTTTCATCTCAAACAACTTCTTTGGAATCTTTCCAATATAATTTTTCGACAAATCTAGTTGTGTAAGCAACTTCATTTTGGTGATTTCGTGGGGGAAAATGTCCAGCTTATTTTGAGATAATAATATCCTCTTGTAATTGATAATGCGTTCTATCCATTTTGCATGTATGCACTTTAAAGCAAGATTATGCCAGTCAGCTTCTTCTTCCTTCCTTTTGCAATGAAATTCAGAGAGGAAAGTCCACGCAACCTCAAAATGCTCCCAATTGCAAGCAAAAGCCACCAGTGCTATCTTAACATTGGGATGAACAGCTTCTCTACAGCCATAAATAAGAAAATCTGATAAGCTCTAACTCATAGCACATTAATAAACATCAGAAGGTATGATAAATGGCTCCATATGGCGTTAGACCATATTGCTAACAAATAGAATAAACAAAGGAAGCACATTAATCCCAAAAAATTCGGACAGTTTAATTTTAGACGGTTTATTTTCAGACAGAAAAGTTTAAAACAAACTTAAAGATTTTGGACTATTCGGGGAAATGCATAAGGTGACTTGAAACTTCAGAAAAAACAAAATCACCAATTTCAGCTCTCTTTTCACCAGTAAATGTGAAGGAGCCTGATGAGGAGAGAAGAAAGAAAGCTTTTAGAAGAGAGTTTTCCGAAGGAGGGAGTGGCAAGAAAAACACGCTAAATAGGAAAGAAGTAGAGTTTGTTAGAGAATGTTGAAGTTGTAATAAAGGATTCGGATTAGAGATCCATTGTATGAATTTATCTGTAAATAGCTAGATATTGTTTAGTTATTTGCTGTTGCTACTCGGATCGATGGTTTACGTGGCTTCGTCATATGAAAGACTGGATTCCCTTCTTTTACCGCCATTTTCTTCTTTTCTACTCCAAATACTACCTGATTTTGTCTCTGCCATACAAAATGATGCCATAGTACGTTGAATTGCTTCGATCAGTTTCTCTCCTGTCTTCTTGAAGCAATTGTCTACTTCACTGTATGTTTTTTGCAAATATATGTGCTATAAGCTACCTCCAGTTATCTTAAATTCTCTTATATCTCCACGAGGGACCCATACATTTCAATTATTTTATAGGGATGCGTAGCTGCGAGGGAGCTTGTGAACTACTTAAGAGATGAAGAAAACTTTATAACTCATACCAGGGACGTAGGAAAGACCAAAGAGTGGGAGGGGCACGTCATAAAGGAGCACACAGCCACGCCTATTAAATGGACACGCCCACAACTCACAGTACATATAATCAGTGAATGACTTGCACCTGTAAAGTAGTGGCCACCATTTCACACATCGGGTGGGGGCGTAATGTTCATGAAAGCCAAAGTTCATGTAATCAATAGCATATTTTGGACCATCTAACCTACACGCTAAGTAATTGCAAGGAGACAAAGTAGGCGGTAAGCTATAACCATGAAATAAAACTTGCATAAGGAACAAAAAAAGAGGAAAGTGGGGGTCTGCAGGCTTGCCCCCCGGAAAAAATTTTGGAAGTTGCGCCCTCTAGAGTGTCCGAAAATGCCCTTCTGCAAAACAGGATATCTTCTTTTCCAAGTGTCAGTCTTCGGACCTTAGTTCCATGCCAAACATTCACTTTTTTCGATCCGTCTGTCAATCTGTCTGTCAATATGTTCAGAAAACATTCTCATCGCTTGTTGATTGTCTCCAGTATAAATTTAGTTTTTGTCAAGTTCATAAGTTCTTCTATCGTCAAACTGTCCATTTCTCCCGGTTCAACTCTCTGATCTGTCTTCGTAATCTTTTTCAAGCACCTTCTGGAAACTTTTGAGCCATACAGATTTGCCAGAATTCTGCATTGTACAGCAAAATAGTTCAAAAAGCTTTTTTGAAGTTTAATTTTGGTGTTCGATTTGATGTTTCTGGCTCTGTAGATGCTTTTATTCAGCTGATTTGTTGTTGCACTCACAATGTCTATATATCGTTTGATGTCTTTGCTACTTTTGCCCTTTCTCTGATTATGGTACCGAGATATTTGGCCCTACACATTTAATCGCTTCTTCTGTAATGTCTTTAACATCAACAATTTCTATTTTTGCCCCATATTTTCCTTCAAGTTGCTTGTTTCTTTGTTTTGCTTTATATCGTATTTTTTGCTCTTCAAGGTCACTCTCAGTGTTTAGCTAAATCTATGAATCCTAGTCGGTCCAGAATGCGGCTAGAAGCTTATATGATATGTTTCTTGGACAAAAAACATTTTAACTTAACCTTCATTTCCTACACTTTTGTGCAGTATTTATAGTGTTCGGCCAGTCTGTTTTTGTTGTCAAATGTTTCTTCGCAACTTTCGTATTGTTTTTGTTTAGCATTGGCTGCAAGAGGTCCCGTTGTTCCCAGTGTGCACCGGCTTGCCTTCATTTCATTCGGCCCATTAGCCTCCTTTTTAAGTAAAATGAACTCAACTCCTTTACCATTTAGCATCACGTGCATCATTTCATTATTTTTTTCATTTTGTGGCCTCTCATTTGGTGTCATTATGTTCTTGAACTTCTTTTCCGTTATCCATCCTTTAATCATCCCATTTTTGCTGTTAATCGCTATCCTCTCCTTTTTGGCCTCCTTTTTCGTCGTTTCAATTCGGTTGTAAAAGTAAGAAACATTCCTTCAAATCTTTTAACGTTGAAGTTCAGTCCTATATATGGCACTGCAGATTGTATGGCTTTCAATCCGATTTCAATTCCATTTTGGCTATCTACTATCAGGCAAATGTCATCAGCGTATGCTCTCAAGTTGAGTCATTTATTTTCTTCTAGGCAATAGTCTCGGACTTCTTTCAGATCAAAGCCGAGCACTTAGATGAAGGTGCTTGGTGACAATACTGAGCCTTGTCTTATTCCATGCTCTATTCTGCTAGATCGCATAGTAAGCCCAAAGAAGGCCAGAGCTCGGATGATAATCATGCCCTCTAGAGATGTTTCTTTCCTTATTTCATCTAAAACAGACTTATTTGTTCTTCTTTCTGTCCAAGGTATTCTCAACAATCTCGCCAGGACCACAATTCAAAAGCATCAAATGTCCTTCTCTCGCTTTTCCTAATTGTCCAGCTCTCACAACCATACATCATTACAGGGAAAACTAATGTTTTTACTAGCCGCACCTTCGTGGGTACTGATATCGCTCTGTCTTTCATGACTCTATATAGGCCAGTCATAGCTGTTTACCCATGGCAATCCTCCTAGTAATATCTGATGTGCAACCTCCATCCCTGTCAATTCTTGCACCTAGGAAGGTAAAACTGTCTACAACTTCAAATGTTTCGCCCGCAGTTGTAAATTCTCCCAATTCACCTAATGTGACCATTACTTTCGTCTTCTTTGCGTTCAGCCGAAGACCAGATTTCTCACTTTCTTCTTTTATCCTAGTTAACAGCAATTTGAGACCTTCTTCTGTTTCAGATAGTAGCGTGGTATCATCTGCGTACTGAAGATTAGTAACATTTCGGCCGCCTATCCTGACTCAGCGTTCTATCTCATCAAAGCCAGACCTCCTAATTATATTCTCACTAAATAAATAAATATGGAGATAATATACAGCCCTGTCGTACACCTTTGTTGATCTTAAACCATTCTGTATTTCCGTAAATGGTTCGTACAGTTGCCTCTTGCTCATCATACAACCCGCGTAGTAAGACTATCATATGTTCTGGAATGCCCATTTCCCTTAAGCAATTTAGAAGGGCTTGGTGGTCAACGCAATCAAATGATTTACTATAGTCAATGAAGCAAATGTAAACTTTATTTTGATATTCTCTGGTTGCTTCCATTAATCTCCCCAAATTTGATATGTGATCTTGTGTTCGTCTGAATCCACTTTGCTCATCAAGTTATTTCTCGCTCTAAGTATTGTTCTAGACGTTTCTGTATTACTTTTGGAAATATTTTGCTAGCATGCACAATAAGAATAGTGGTTATATTATTTTCAAATGCACGTGGATCCCCTTTTTGGTATTGGAATATATATTGATTGCTTCCATTGCCTTGGCCATTCAGCAGTATCCCATATTCTGTTAAAAATCTTTGTTATCATTACTATTGCCTCATTCCCTCCTTCCCTAAATGGTTCTATTGGAATATTATCTATACCAGGGGCTTTTCCATTAGCAATTTCTTTCATTGCCCTGATGACCTAACTTTCAGATATTGATGGTTCTTTTGCAAAGTCTCTTGCTAGAAACTCTTCAGACATTATTGCATCACGCCTATATAGATCTTCAATGTATTCCTTCCATCTTGCTTTAACTTCAACTTCTTCATTCAAATCTTTGCCCTGCTTGTTCTTAACTATTCCTATCCTAGGTTTACATGTACCCGCTATATCTATGCTTGCCTTAAATAGATCCCTTGTGTTCCCTTTGCTATTACTCTGTTCTATCATATTGCGCTTATCATTGTAAAAGTTTTCTTTATCTCTTCTAGCTTCTCGTTGAAATGATGCATTTAGTTGTTTGACTCTGTCATGGTTACCCTCTGCCTTTGCTAACCTTCCCGTCTTCGCTATGTTTACGGTCTCTCCTGACAACCATATTGCTCTCTTTGAAGGCTTACGCTTTATCAGGTGTTTATTAGCTGCCTCCTGAACTATACTTCTAACATCTTCCCATAACTCATCTGGACATTTTTCACAATCATCTACAACTTTTAATCTATTTTCTACTTCTACTGAAAAGTCTCTGGTGATATATTCCACATTGTGCCCTCTAGCAATTACCTAATGGGCATTTTTGTGAGCCAAATTTTCTGTATCATTGCTATCACAGTGTATCTCTCGGCTATGGTGTATATTTGCAAAATTTAGCTGGAATTTCATCCCCCATGGCTCTGCTGTTTGTTAACTTTTTTATTGCTCCTCTCTATTTCATCTTTATCTGGGCACCTTACTTCACAGTTCCACTCTTGGCTTTCGCAGTTACTAATTTCGGCTTTTTGCTGGCATTTTCTGCAGACTTGGTGATTGGCTATATTGTTCTCAAATTCTTCAATGGTTTCTTTGAACAGGATTTTATAGAATGCCTCAAAGGTTTCTTCTTCTTGCTGGGGGGATGTTTCCCGCACTTTCCGCTTGAATGTTAGTTTGCGTACTACTTCGAATACTCTTGTATTACTTCCTTCACAGGCTTCCCTTCTGATTTCATCTGCGTCTTGTTGGATCCAGTCTTCTTTATCCTCTGCAACTTTATCCTCTGTCTTTTCTACTTTAGCATCCACTTTATGGAGTCTGATTTTTGCTTTCGTTTCTTGTTCCTCGACTTTTTTCGTCTCCTCTTGCTTCCTCAGTCCAATGAACTCTTGCTTTCTTTTTCCTCTCTCCATCATGATTTCTAATGTTTTTTCGGTAACATATTCTACGTGATTGTTTTTCGGCAGCTTCACTTGGCTGGCTAGCTGTTTTGTTTTTTCTAAAAAAATTCAACCATAATTCTTCGGCATCATTGGTGCATCTCAGTAGCTACTAAACTGATGGCAGGTTTTCATCAATTATTTCAGCGCATCTTCTATTGGCCATGACTTTCTGACACACTTTTCTTCTCTGTTCTTTCTTTTGGTAGTGAACGGTTTTAGCGCCCACTGCACAATGCTACAATGCTGTTGGTTACGCTCGCCCTGTAGCTGGCCGGAATGAATATGTGGTCCTATTCACTCATTTGTCTGCTTCCTTGGAGCTCCCATGAAATTTTTGTTTCCGTTTCTTCTTTTTTCTAACCTGTGAAGCTGCATCATATTCACGTATTTAATCCATTTATCTTTCAATATTGCTATTTTTTTTACCAAAATCCATCGCCCAATGTTGAGCTCCGGTGTGTTGAGTTCTGGGTCAAAGGTTTTTAATCCACAGTTGGTGTCCCCTAATACTACGTCAATTCTTTTGGCAGTTTTGTTGTTCATCAGTATTTTTAATTGCTCGGCAATCTCGTCCTTTTGTTCTACGTCACGATCATCAATCGGGTGGTGCATAAATATTATACATAGCTTTCTCCCAAAGGCGATTTTTATTTCAGTTTATCCCAGTATGCTACTCACTACCTTAAAGGATTCAATGTTTCCCTCATATTTTTGGTGCACTCCTATGCCAATACCTCCGGTACTAGCTTTTGTACGATTTCCTATTGCTCCACCAAACCATATGTAATTTCCAATTCTTCGTTTCATAAACATTTCCTGCCATATAGTTTCCAGCAGAGCAATTGCAAAGATTCCCCTTTCTTTGATGTCTTTGCTTATTGTTGTTACGCAGGGTTTTGTCGTTGCTGTTCTCCAATTCCATGTTGCTAGTTTGATGTTTTTTCCAAATCGAACGTTCTGGCTGTCATTTGTTTGTGGCTCGGTATTTTCAATAGCTCTGTTTCTTCCTTCTTTTCTTCTCATGCAACATTTCTTAATCTATTTTTGTTGCTCATGTCTTTCAAGGCTGCAATATTGCTTCCCAGGGTTATATCTGGGTTCTGGGTCTGGGTTAATTTCTGTCTCCTGCCATTGCTTGCTCCATTAGTATTTCAAGTCTGGTCCTTCTCATCCTGTTAGTATGGAATGACCTACTTCCGTTTCTGTACGGACAAGTTGATTTTGGGATGTGCTGTGGCAAGTTTGATGTATAGAGTACTCGGCCCGCTGCTGCACCACTGCACGGACCGGCCAAGGTATTCGTCATTTGGATCTTCTCTTTCCCGACAAGATGCTCTTCTTCTGCTGAGGATACCTTGCCCCATGCGTTCTTGTGGGAATTGCAGAGTTGATCAGCATGGGGAAACAACAGGACGTACATCGCTTTCTTCGTTGATCTTTATGGTGATAAGGAAAAACTGGATCCCTAGCATGTTTTCATCGAATTTTGATGACGTACACCAAAAAGCAAAACAATGACGACCTTGTCTGTACGCCAAAGCTATGCCAGTACGCCACTGGAAGTATTGGCCCTGCCTCTGTACTGTACACCAAAGCTTAAGAAAAAGCAATCTTACACCAGTAAGCTGGCTTACACGTAGTCGATTATTGCTTCCTGTGAACCACACTAATGCATTTTTGTCACATTTTGCAAATCTGAAACTTTTTGAGGCAGCCACCCCTATCACCCCCAAGTCCGCTACTGCTATGGAGCATTAATATTGTGTCCAGAATGATTTCTTGTTGTATTTCATCCTGAAACATTGACCAATAACAACGACGTCTGCTCCATAGATAAGGGACTGTTGTGAAATAATGCTTGTAACCATCTTCTAAAAGAACCATGATTGCAAACATTTTTGGACCTCATCTTGCGTTGAGAAGTAATTTTATAGAAAATATGACTTGATGAAAATTCTGCTGCATGCATGTGAGAAGCAGCTTCGCATGAGGAAAAACGGATAGACAGCATGTAAAGTTTCAATTAAATTTTTCATGGTGAGTACCATTTTATGCCAAGAAGAGGCTGCCGGAGAAAGGCTTGTCTGGACCCTGCCTAATGGTAAGACCACAAAAGCACTCAGACCTGTAAGTCAAAAGTACCATTATTTTAAACAGATACACCGTAATAGAGACAAGCAGTTGGAGGATGCTACTACATGTGTGACGCATACTATATATGAAGAATTTGAGAAGCGATACGAGAAGCGAAGCATGAAGCGATGCGCGAAGCGAAGCATGTGAAGCGATACTATGTGTGAAGCATTTTCTTATGTTAGTTCCTCTTTCGACATATCCCTTGATAATGGGTTGGCACAAGAAGAAGGCCAGGGAGCTATAGCTTCCATGTCGGAGTATATTAATCCTCCTATTAACATTCTTTAAAAGGCCATATCCCATTGCAATTGCTTCTTCAATTACCGTGCTAATACTATGAAAGCTAGCTTCTTTTTCAGAAAATATAACAAAGGTACTCAAATCTTTTCTCAGAATTAAAATAGCAGTACCAATACCCTATTAATTATATCATACTCCTACATCGGAATAGTCAGCTCCCATCAGACAGTTCCTGGCACCCTGGTTCAAAGGGATAGATTTTTTCAAATAGAGGTAGGAAACCCCTCATGTAGCCCGCGCAGATTATACCGCAAAAACAACACTGTGCTAGAACTCTCTAAAGGCTCGGAGATCAACACAGCATTTATATAATGGGGTAGAAAATGTGCGGCACATGTTGCACAAACAAAAGGTAAATAATCGATAAAAGAATATCATAGAAAAGAAAATGAAATTGATGAATTCTCACTTACGCTGTAAACCTAGAAGAAAATAAACACTCGAAGGCATGGAAAAAGTCTGACAGCTATTTGGTACCAAGATAAATGCCTCATGAAATTTCGATACAGTATAGAAGCGGTAAGATTTTCTGATGGTGCAACCTTTGGACAGTAGAAATTTCGAAAGATAAAAATTATTACGGTCCGAAATCATTTGGGATTAAGGTAGTCAAATTTTACTGGTAAAAATTTATTGAACATTACAGCCTGCATCATATTTCGAAATTCAACACTTAACAGTAATAAGCCACAGATCTACCTCAACTCTCCTAATTCTTTACTTGTAAGAGTGTGATTCCATTCTTTTGGAAGGTAATTGCGAGTTAATCTTACATTGCCCATAGTAGCACCTTCCAACTGGTTCTCTCCATTACGGCTGGTGCATATTAGTTTCACCATCTCTTCGTCATTTACTTTTGAGGCATGGAAGAGCAAGAGAATAACAGCAGTTCCGTGTAGATTTGAGTCCAAAAGTGCTGCCTGCATACATTTCTCTACGTTCCTTGCACCACATAACACTAGGTACCGAACAGCTCTCCTTTTATTTTCATGAACAGCTATTTCCAATGCATCTTCAAAGCAACTGTCTTCTACATCCTGTCCAGGTTGTAGGCCTTTTAGCATTGTTTTTAACTCTGATCTATCATTGCGTGCGAGCTCTTTTAGTTCTAAACATAAACAGGCGAAAATAAAATAAATTCCAAACTAATCACCACAAACCACACATGCAGGGATGTTGTGAGAACTCTTTGGTTGGTAGGAATGCAAGGTTGAATGTACATGAATTTAGCTGAATTTACTTGGCTAGTAAGCCGTGTATTGTCACCGATCCTTGGAGGTTATGGGTAAAAATACACTGCTCTTTGAATATTTACATGCGGTGGGTGCAGGGGTGTTTACCACAAGAGTGATAGAGGAAAAATGATCTAATGCAAGCGTAGCTATCAAAGACTATCAATATGTTAGAAATTCTCTAGCACCCAGTGTCTCCTATAAGGAGCAGAGAGGACTGAGAACTAAACCTTGCCCAACTCCTCACTGTTTTCAAAATTGCGATTGCAAAGTGGATGTCTTAAGCGTAAAACATGAGAAAGAACAATTTTATAATAATTCGCACAAATTTAACAAATGCGAAACCACGATTCACAGGCTAAGACTTCTACTCGCCCATGAGAACAATTACCTCAAAATTTACGCGCTTTCTGCAGGGCTGTCAATTTTTCGAAATTGAGATGCGGAACCAAAGATTGTAGAAGAAAAAACACATGCAGGGGTGGATACAGAGCAAACTCTAACAGTCTTACCATGGACTGAAAGGATACCCTTTTATTAAGACGCCATTTTATTGTACTAATCTTTTGGGAAACACATGTCCAATTAGCTTCTGAACCATAGTCATCTTTGTACATTCGATACAATATTTATTGCTCAGCTCTACTTTTGGTTTGCTTTATGATTAAGTAAGACTTCAATAGAAATTTGATTGTATTCCATTCATTTCACGCGAATACATGTTTTTTATAAGACAAAAGCTTATAAGAAAATGAAGCTCAAATGGCCAAAACCTTAAGAAAATCACAAGGTTCAATTTCCAAAATTAAATATTTTTATTTATCAAAAATCGATTTTATATCATTATTGCATTCAGGATTTTAAAGGTATCATCAAAATTGGAGTATCCACGAGAAACAAAAAAGATATAACCCATTTTAGCCAGTTTATTTCCGTAAAAGCTAAGACAATTTTACGAAAGTTTCAGGCTCAAATTCGAGAAAAGCTAAGAAAATTGAGACTCAGACAAAATGATGGTTTTCTTACAAAAGGTGTATGCACCAGTGATACATAAGAACAAATAAAGAGTACGATGCAACATTACTGATCTCATTGAGTGACATGGCACCTCAAAATGAAGTGTTTTTTCACCAACCGAAATTCGCAGCCTACGCGTGCCCCAGTGCTGCCGTCCTAAAACTGTAAGAAGGAGGGGGCTGTGTTGTAAGGAAATATATTGACCACACCCTGGGCTACGTTTACAAGGTCTCATAATTTTAACAAATGGGCCTGAGCCCCCCTCCCACGAAAAGCCTGGCGTGTGCATTGATTGCACAAGTGGCAACGCACTTTAACAAAGTCAAAATATACTCAAGCGGTTTGTGCGTTTCCTTGCATACTTTCATGTAGCATAAGTTCTTTTCTGAACATTTTTCAAAATGAGCTGAATGAAATAGAAAGCATGGTAGAAAAGCACAACAAAACTCTATATGAAAAATGCGGGACAGCTTGCCTATTTTAGAGCAAGCGCAAGGGAATGCTGGTATGACAACTAAATACACGCGAATCACGCCAGATGCGGGACACTCGACAGGACTGTTTCTGACAAACTTTACTCGTTTTATAGCGACCGTTACAGAGAATAATTGCGACGCATAGCGACTGTCAGTTAAAAATTTACTTTGGTCTATCTAGCAAATATCCTTGGGCAGGATCTATAAATGATGTCCGCAACCTGGGGGAAGGAGGGGGTAGCAACAATGCGGACAGAAGTGGACATGGGTAGGGATGGGGTGTAACTGTAAGTGGATATCCTTTTCAGATGTGGTCTTTGTAAGAGAGAAGAGGGCATTCATAAGCCATCTATCATCATCTTCCTGTCCTAAAGATTGAAAAATAGAGGCAAACAAGAAATAAGTACAGTTTGCATGCCTTTTTCATAGAGTTTTTATTTTTCCATAGTTTTGCAGCTCTTTATCTGTTTTCCAAGCCAGTGTCTGCACGGACAGAGGGAGGGGCTGTTCAGCAAAAAGTGGACAGGAGTGAAAAGGGGGATGGAGGGATGAAAAACTGCCAAACAATGTGCGGACATCCTTTATGAATGATGCCTAGAACGAAAGGGCGATCCTCTACACTACCTACAGTCTTTTTCAGTACTCATCATGAGTAATTCTGATATACATAGGCTTAGAAGATTCAACAGCATTCTGTTCAAAACTTTTCGAGTTTTATGAATGAAAAAACATTACTATGGTCTTGATAAGACCATGATCTGCTGAACAATAATCCTGCTTTGTTATTATGATACTTCTCCACATAAAATGACTTAGATCTGAAATTGGCATGGAATCATTTTCCCTAAAAATAGCAAGTTGAGAAAAACTAACCTTGGGTCCTCAACACTCTTGCAGCTTTCCATTTCTTGTTTGCTGTTGCAATTGCCAGTGGGGTTGTCCTTGAACCATCAGGTAAAGAAAGATTTGCTTTAAACTCCAACAGCACTTTAATACACTCAATATCACCTTTAGATGCAGCAATTTGAATTGGAGTATAATTCCCATTCGACAATGCATTAGCATTTCCACCCTTGGAAAGAAGCACTTGCAGGATATCAGCTCTTCCCTGACTGACAGCCTCGTGTATAGGGGTGAATCCAAGCACACCAGATCGCATACTCATCAAATCCACAGCATTTTTATTTCTGTTAAGTAGCTCTTGGATTTGTTCTCGTTTGCCCTTCCAGACCAAATAATGGAGTTTGTTCTGCACTGGAGCCCTAGCCATACTAACTATCTATATTCTGACTGTGAATTCCATTGAATTACACTAAAAACAAATGTGATATAGGATTCACTTTAGTAAACAGCAGTTAACTACATAGGAAAAATTTTCTAACATGACTTACAAATTGAGTCAATTAATTCTTTGAGGTTTAATGTAGAGAGAAGGTGCACAAGACTAGACTAGGTCAAAAAAATTTTACCTTTGAAAGCGGTGTATAGAGATATAAATTCAAAATGGCCCAACACTGCAATCAGTATATACATCTTTCTTTGACAGTAAATTGCAACCAGAAATTCTAAAAAACAAAAATACCAAATTGGGGTAGTGCAAGGGGGGCTAAGGTAACTAATATGTCAAAGGAAGGCTATGAACTACTGTGTGCAAAGGTGGATCAAGGATGCCCCCCAATAGTAATGTTTCATATAGCAAACAATTGTGTTCAGAAACTTTCTACATAAAAAAGACAATAAGATCAATTAGATGCCCTCACCCCACCCCACC
>WIPJ01002561.1:154231-185039 GCA_018155075.1 Cassiopea andromeda | reverse complement strand
GTTCGCATGCGGAATGAAAACTTTCCACCTCTCGCTTGCCACAGGCTTGAGGAGATAAATGACTCGCCATATTTGAGCTCCTCAGCTTCCTCTCCAATCAATGAAAGTCCAATGCAATCTGAACTTACAAATGCACATCTCTTAACGTTAAGGTTTATCGAAAATATCACCGCAATGAGCACAGACATCCATACAGCCGCCATCTGTAAAATTTCTGAAAATGGGGCTTAATTGCCCCCCCAAACCCAAGGGCATAAAAATTAGAAAAAGGGGTGTTTTGCAAAAAAACAAACAATCTAGGAAAAGGGCTATTTTACTATCAACTCAGTTCATTAAAAATATTGTCTCCAACTATCTGCTTCTACATTTGCATAATAAATTTATCAAGAAAGGCATGTATACAATTATGCATGAATACACTTGCTGGGAAATATGTCTCAAGTTAGAAATACGTACAAGCAGATGTACATCAGGGTTTTTCTCACTAAAAAATATATATATAATGTATAATACATATATCTGGCAGTGAGAAAAATGCTGATATACATCTGTTCTTTTCTAATCTTAGTTAGATGAAAGCAGTTCATTTTTGTGCACAAAAATGATGCAGTTTAAATTTGGGTATCAACTATGAGACCTGGTGGATATTTACATGGCTAAATCAAATAGCTACTGTTCAATATAAAGTAACAATAAAAGTTTTGCTAATTAGTCATTATTGTGACATAAATGAGTATTCACATGAACTATTTGGGGATATTGTTTCATGATAATAGTAAGAACATACTTGAAAGCAGATCCTCTATCACTATCATGTGAAAGTAGGGAAAGGGGATTGATGGATAATTTTATCCCTGAGGTTTTGATAAGACATCCCTTTCTTTTCTTTGGTACTAGAAACTGCCATAATGTGAGTAACCAATTTGACGCTTCACCAAATTGTCATAAATGATTAGGCCTATAATTGAATGGAGGCTTCCAACTCGGGTTCCCACACACCACGCTCACCGACAATTCTTCTATCTTCAAAACGACAATACTTGCTTGGTCGTTCACTGTTATCTATAAATGTATGAATGACTTCGAAACCGTTTTTATACAAATTTGTGGATCAAACAAAGGCAATCTCATTCCACTTTCTACAACTCTACTAAGGTCATTGACTGAGGTCTTCAATTGCAATTGTTGCTGTTTTATATTATTGCATGGAGGTATCATTGGGCGCTTCAGAAAAAGAGTGGTAAAATTTAAGTTGAAAATTAGGAAAAAAAATAGTCAGTTTTCCAGAGCCTCCATTGCGGGTGCTTACACCTGATAGTGAGAGTTGGCCAGTCGTATGAACTGCACATAGTTCTGCATACAATTTGTTTTGTGGAGGGGCATGAAATACATTTCAGATCTTGTTAAGGGGTATCAAGTAATATTTCGAATTTTGGGGTGGGGCATCAGAATTTATTTAAAAATTCAGAAAAGCCTCAACCCCTCCCAATGAAAGTTGCTTAATGACCACTCCCTAAAGGATCGTTGTAAGAATGACGCAAGCAGTGGCGGTTCGTGGTATTTCTCGCTTGGGGGGGGCAAGTCTTTGAAAAACTGGGTGTGGTCGAAAATATCTTAGGGAGCTACACCCAAAAAATGATATTGGATAGCATTACCTCCAGATAGCAAAATACAAGTTTTCTTTTCAAATAAGAAATAAATTATCTGACTTCAAACTGGGAGTTTTTTAATATTTTGTCGAATACAGCCTGAAATTTTTCTTAAATATAGAGAATTCTGGTGATAAAAATAACCCAGCTTAGACAATTATGATTCAAGAAAAGGATGTTCAAATTTTTTGAGGCATATAATGGATGCTAATTCCACTTTCTTTCTAGTTTTATAAAACATTTACTTACAAAAACAACTCTTTAAAGTTACTGTTTGAAACTCAGCCTGCCTGTTTCTTAACTTTTGCTTACTTTCAGCCTCATGTCTCTTATGGACATGTTTCTCATAAAAATGAATGTAATCAGAAAAATGATAAGAGACTTTATTGCTTAAATCTGCTTCAAGAATATCAACCATCAAAAGCTATTATTTTCTCTTCTGCTGTTTAAGGAAATAATCAATTCAGGCAGATAATTTTTTGTAAAACTATTTTGTAATTGAAAGTATTCATTCTATGAACACTAAATAGTATAAAGTGTCTAGAATGATATACTTTTGTCCCAAAAATCCAAAGAGAATCTAGGTGATGTAAGCAGAAACAATCAAATATAATATGTTGCTTTGCAATTTTAAAAATGCATAGAGGCTCTTGAGCTACTGAAAAAGACATTTAGCTCTTATATTCTTGAGCTGGGCAAACATATTAATCACATTTTGATTGAAGTCAATTGGGAGCCAAAGCATTGAGTCTATCCTCAGAGAACTCTCTTTAGCAGTAGTGGCTGGTGACATATTCTCATGGGGGTGGAGGAAGTGTCCAAAAGTTGGGCATGGTCCAAATATTTTGGTGAGCCAGAACCTAAATACTGCCATGACTTTTTCTGACCTATAGTGGATAAATAGGGTAGGGGGAGGAGGCATATTGCAATCATCTTGTTCCCTTAAGCATTCATTCTGAGGGTTGTGATAAATAAAAAAATTAAAACCTATGCATCTTTCATGATAATACTTTCAAGAGAATACTGTTAATGCAAGCAGATATAGGAAGCATCAAAGCTTTTTCTAGCAATGCTTTGATTTTCTTTCAATTTCAGAGGTCTTTGATTCAAGAAATGAGGGACTTAGCTCTGATATTTCTAAGTTGTGAAAAACATCAATTACATTTTGGTTGAGGCCTGATGTAAAGCAAATTTGGCTAAAATGTTCAATATTTTTTCAGACATTGGATTTTCCAATGTAACTTTTTACTCTCAAAGGACTAAAAAATCCTGTTCCGTCAAAAGATTTAAATGGAATTGTGATGATGACCCTTAGAAACAGACCAGTCTCAGAGAAATTAGACTGGATTTTACAAGTTGGGGGTAATGGAACTGCTTTATGCCATAGAGGAATTTGAATGTAGACAGCATTAAGGAAAAGAAATTATTCACAGTATTTTCTACACCTAAAAACTAGAAAAGAATCACTCTCAAAAGGTGGTTGAACTAAGATATCTATTGAATTCAACGCTGAGAAATATTGTCATAATACACCATCAAAAACTTCAATATCACAGATATTTCCTCTCAATGGTTTCAAACATAAATTAAGAATGCTATTCAAATGGCTAAACAATTCGCTGGATATAGATTTTGCATCATCTGGTGGCATGCTGCAAATTAACTGAAACAATTAAAAAATCTTCCAGACAAAATATTCCTGAACACTAAAATATTCTGCAAATGATGTGATAAATGAGATGTTTCAATTACAATTAGTCCCAAACAACATTTGAGTTATAAAATCAAGCGATGCACCTAAATTACAAACTTCGCCGTGAATCGCTGAGTACTCCATTTTGCAATACGCGGGCTATTAGGGCCTAGATGCTTCTCCTCCAATACTCCATTTAATGACACAGGCGAAGAACTTTAGCTGCCTTCAACAACTCAGATTGCAGTATTGACCAGTGAATTCAGTGATCAGCAAGTATTACTGAAGATTGCGAGTAGTTTAACTGAGATCTTTTGCGCTAGCATGCTCAGAGAGAACGTCCCTTGTGTGTTTACATTTCAGAGCTGTTGTGGTCCTTGTTGTTGTTGTACCGGAGAGGGCAAAATGTTTCTTGCCCAAATTTCGTCAATTTCAGCCAATCGGCTACTTCTTTTTTCGGCATTGGGCTTCTGATCAGGGGTGATTTCTAGGGGGGGTCAGGGGGGCGGAGCCCCCCTTGTTAAAATTTCTGCTCATGTTGGGGGGGGCTCAGCCCCCCTAAAACTCTTGCATTGGCTTGGTTTATCAGAGTTTATTGGCCTTGCTTCTAAAGTGCTATGATCAACTGTGCACTGCTATATGGTTATTGAGGCATTTCTTATTGTTGACTATACTATATCAGTGTTAGACTAAATTATCATGTTTCCATCTTTGGAAATATGGGCGTGGTTGTAGCTGAGCCACACCCAAGCTGTGGGCGTGGTTGTGTGTAGAGCCCCCCTTGTTAAAATTTTTAGAAATCACCACTGCTTCTGATCCTTGCTATTGCGCATGTTAGGTAGCCAATTCCAAGGGCAGAATCTAGTTTGCCCAGAAAATGACATCATGTTTTAAATGTTTACGTACGAGGCTCAAGTCAACACAATTAGAAGTGATCGAATCTCGCGCCCCTGGATGCCTGGTGAAACATACTAGGATATAACATTTTATATTTTTCTCACTGCTATAGCTTAATTGCACAATTTTTTCTTTTCATTTATTTTTCGGTGGGGGGCATTGCCCATAATGCCCAATAGCACGAGCCGCCACTGGACGCAAGGCTCAGTTTTATAAGAATGGGACTTCTTGCTTACTTGAGTTTTTTCCAGATTTATCGTTAAGGCTGACCTCCATTACAATCTTTAGGGTCGAAAACCAAAGCGATTTGTCGCTAGCATTCTCATATGATCAGTCGCACGTGGTCGCTTGTGGTCACTTCGAGAGTTGAAGTCAATTCGAGTTTTGAGCCATCACCTAAAACTCGTCGCGTGGTTGCAAATTGTTGGAGCGCTATGGAACGCGTTCAAAGCAATTCCAAAGGTAGTCGGCGTTTATGCTATATATAAATCACGTTTGTTGCTTTCCTCCTCTTTTGTACTGTTTTATCAGAAAGATGAAATTAAGAGCAAATCTGAAGAATAACTAGGACCATTAAGCGTAATCCAAAAGCACAAAAGAAACTAAATATCCAAGTCTTAACGAAGATTGAGCTTTGCAATTTCCTTAAATTGCTCTTGAAAATATAAAAATTTAATATCTTAAAATTCTTGTAGACTAGTTTGTGCATCAAAAGTGAACTTACCGCACAAGTAAAACTATGTTCATTTGCATCACAAATGATCTTGCAAGAAAGTGAAAGCTCTGAAAGGAGAGCTGCATCACAAGCTGACTTAAACTCTTTAGCAACCTTTACCTGTTGTTGAAAATAGAAACTTTTTGCTTACTCATAACTAGTTGGACGACTTAATTTCGCTACCTCTGTTGGAGAGTTGGGAGGATGTAACAGCTTGTACAAAGAATGAAGTAAATACACTTTTTAGTTTGATATCTACTACCTAGATTCATAGGTACAAAAACTTCCTAGTTGTTAGTCCATTTTAGTCTGCAAAATCGAAAGAAGAACTAGGAAAGCCTGAAATCGTGTTAACTCAATCAATGTCAATCAAAATCGAACTGTAAACGGAAGAACAAGATTTGTCTCTTTCGAAAGCAGTTGGAAAACTGTTTCGTTTCATTCCTGTATAAAGAGAGGGATAAAGAAAGAGAATGAGAGAGGGACAGTAAACCTCCAGCCATATGTTCATCTATCTTCAAGGTTTGCAGAAATCAACGAGATATTGAAAATGAAGCTGAACCAAATCCAAAACATAACTGGGCACCAATCGTCTCCTTTTCTATCGTCAAACACCTCAGATGATACGGCTAGCAGCTCTACACAGACATGGATAATAATTGGTGTCATCGCAGTAGTGTTAATCATGCTTTTTTTTCTAATAAAGCCTAGAAACACCAACATCTTCTGTATGAACCTGCTGCATTGTTTCTATAGACGGTGCTGTTTTCGTCTGGATTGCGCTTCAAAACTTAATTCAAATGAAGCGATAATGCGATATATTGAAGAGCCTCCATTAGAACCCCAAGATTTCATAGATCAAGTCACCTCAAACAAATATATCAAGTGCATTCTGAATTCATTTGCACGCAAGTTGCCAGAGTATTTCCTAAGTATATTGCCATCTGGGAGTCTGAGAGAGGGGCTTGGAAAAATCCTCCCCTCAACGTCCGTGCTTGCATCAGATTTCGACATCATGCTCGTACCAGATGCTGCTTTGGTTGGCCATTCAAATAAAACGTACGATGGAGATGAAAGCCCATTATTTGCAACAGTAGAATCAAAGGAAATAGAAGAAGGTTTTCTCTGGCTCAGATTGGAGAATGAGTATATGTTGCAATGGAAAGACTTGTGCATAAGAAGACAGACGGAAGGGGAAGGGTACAGTTACCTATCGAGCCATAAAGTTCATGATCTGATTGAGAAAACATTTAATACAAATGCTTGGCTTCCCGTTGCTGCGAACAGCATCATTGAAAATGGAACTAACGTGAAAGTAGACGTAAAACAAAATGGACCAGCTCTGACCATAAAAGTAACAGGAAAAGGACTTCAAGCCTGTGGAATGAAATGCTGCAGGAGCCTTTGGAAGTGTTGCGAGAAGAATCAAGATGAAATTATATTCTACTGCGACTTAACGTTTTCATTTCACTGTCCCGAATGGCCAGATGTGTCGAGTAAGTCTTAACTTATTAACTTAGTTTACTTTATGAAAATTGCAGCTTCTTGGTACACAAGAAAGATGTCACTTGAATCTCACGAAATCGGATTCTTTTTGACATAACTTGTATTTTGACTTCCTCCCGATTGCAGATAAGTTCCTCGCAGCATAGCATAATTAAATACAGCATATCTTGAAACAAATAATACAAATAATGAAAAACGTTAAATATGTTTGCATTTTTGTTGCACGCTAGTTTCATTGACATAAACATTACATTTAGATTTGATGCTTTTTATAAAAATTGCGAACTTCAATGACATGAAATGAAACTTCAGCTGAAACTTTTAATCATATGTAATATATTCAGATTGGTTTAGTCCAGAAAGACGGAGACAATGGCCATCACAAGATACAGTTAATAAAGTTTTGGATATTGGTTGTCATGTTGTTCCTAAACCGTCTACCGATCGCATTGTTAAACTTCATCAAGGTATACCATGTTCTTTTTTCAATTGTTCCCACTAAATGCTGATCAAGTTGTTATATATTTTGAACAATAAATTGAGCAATATATTCCTTAATTTCACCTTCTATTCGAATTGCCATCTATCTACCTTAAAAGCATAAATTGTCGCGCACATAAAATATCTCGAGCATTCTTTGTGAAAATCGCTACATTTCATGCGCGCGACACTTACTCATTTCTCGATTCGCAACTTTTGCTACTTGTGACTTTTATCAAATGAGCCATTCGTGACATTTAATGCACGCAACTTTCGAATGTTTGAATTCTTCAAATTTCCTATTTTGAGCAGCTTTTTGAATGTTGGCAAACACTTATTTTGCGGAGGGAAACTGCCCTATTGATACCTTTACAATGTATGCAAAAGTATTAAGTAGTAGGTAACCCATCGAATACATGCGGGTTGCTGCCATAAGGCATTTCATATGATATACCTCATGTTTTCTTTCACTTTTCTGCGCCTAATAAAGTGAAAGAGCTTGCAATTTTCGATTTTTTGGGGCAAGTTTTCAACTTTCAAAAGAAAAGAAACTGGAAGCAAACACAGTCAAATTCACACACACACAAGCGGGACATACTGGCGCGCTCAAGCTGATTAACGGTTATTGCAGCTCCAAAACAAGAATAATTTAGAAATTAAAAAAGTTTTTAAAAATAGAAGGTACTCTTGTATAAAGTGCATTATGAAATTTCTTATGAAACTAACGATATCAAATTGCCTTTAGATGATAGATATGATCAAACCATACAAATTTTGGAGATGGAGGTTTAAAAGCTTTTAATTTGTTGGAGGGTTTCAGTGACATGCGTCATCAAATGTGCACAACTTTTCCATATCAGTTTCTCGCGACATTTAAAGCGTGCGAGTTTTGCAGAAGTGCGTCTGCTCAACATTTAATGGGCGCGATTAATTTCGAAAATGAAAGTCGGGACTATCGGGACATTTTGGGATATTTCAATTAAAATCTGATCGACGATTTCATTGCTTCTGAGTCATTGGAATAATTTTGCTTGATCTTGGTGTCATTTTCTTTCCGCATTAAACCAGCACAATCAGTTATGGAGTGCCGTTTTATACAATCATTGCCATGTTAAAAAATTGCCGTATATACTAGATTTTAAGTGTACTTCGATTACAAGTCGACAAAAAACGCTAACCTTACAAATTACCGAGTAAAAGTCGACCCCCAATTTTGTACTAGTACATGAGAAAAGATGAAGAGTCATGGAAGGGCTTGCATTGAAATGCTGCATTCAACGAAAACCCTTTCTTGACATTGTCAATTTATTCCGCTTTTCTTGTCCCAGCCACAGCTATTGGAAATAGTTGGGATTGCAAGCGTAATAAAATGACAATGCAAACTAAATAAGGATTGCTGCATACTGTTATATCCGCATTTCAAATGGTAAATCCTTAGTGACAGACATTCAAGATTGATTCAGATACCACATATATAGGAAATGTTGCAAGAAAAAGTATCAAAATTCGACATGAAGTTGTTTGAAAAATGTGTACGAGTAAGTTATTCGACTATAAATCAACCCCATGATTTTGATGCTTAAAATGTGGATTAAAAATTCAGTGAATAATCGATTATACATGGTAGCTGGCTATTACGTTCAGTCAATGACAATTGGCTTTCTATTCTCTTCCAGACCAGCCGACGAATACTACGTTTAGCCAAAGTCCTGGGCTTGAATGGCGTTACTCATTCTCCCAAGCAGAAATACTTGTTACCAAAGAAATACCAGAGAAAGCTAAAAGTGCATACCTGGCCCTAAAAGCTGTGAACAAGAGGTATTTTAGCAAATGGTTCATCGAATCTCTTCCTAGCTATACACTGAAATGTGTGTTGTTACAAATGATGGAAGAAACTGAATCTCAGTTTTGGATGCATGATCACGATGCTGTAGAAATTTTCATTAAGATGTTGGATATTTTGCATCAGCACCTCAGCAACAGAGTGTTCCCACACTATTGGATACCAAGGATAAACCTCATTAAAGGTCTGGATGTTCCGACGCTTGACCTATTGTGCCAAAAGATCAATACCGTACGAAACAAACCCCAAGCTTACGTAGCTGACAACTGGCTTGAGCTCACACGTTGCCTGCGTCTCAATTGCTGCTCCTGCTGTGCATTCGGTAAAGGTGCTCCGCCCTACATAGGGAAATCCAATATTCTACACATAAAAGAAAAACTCTGTCCTCTTTGCTTCATCCCATGTTCATACAGTAGCAATGTAGGCTGCTTTGGACAATGTCCTTACGACAAAGTGAATATGGATGTTTACTAAAGATAATATTCTTGGACTCGAATTCTTTACATTGTAATTTCCTTTAGGCTACTATATATCTATAACCGTTGTTACTTAGTATTGCCACAGGTTTTGATTATCTAGATTCAACTAGAGCAGTTGTTCTTAACCTTCCTGGTAGTACTCAACTCCACAAGTTCCATACCTTTTGTAGTTGGAAAAGCAAAATATGCCTTCTTTCTTCAAATTCAAAGCATGTATATATACACTGTGTAAGTACACAAACTGTATGTGCCATTCGCACACCAAATTACTTTGTTCAAAGAGCAAACAAAAGGTGGCGTCACGAATCATAAGTGTGTGGTGGACCTCACCGCTGAACCCCTCAAACTGACTCACCGAGCCCATGGAGTTCGGTCGGTCCCAGGTTAAGAACCACTGGAATAGAATAATAGAGTGGAAAATTAGTAATAAATCTATTTCTCTTCTAATGCATTAATAATTGGCACTGAAACATCATTGCTCTTGGAATTCAACCTTCCTTATTTCAGCCCTACAGCTTAAAAGAGGCTCCAAATCCTCTGTTAGACTGAAAATTTAAGCACGTCCATCTTTGAGAAACACTGATCATTTGTGGCTTTCCACTTGAAATTCGTCACAATTCTGACTCAAACTAGAGGTGTGTACCGGATCGGATTGGGCACTAACAATCCGAAAATAGTCCTGCTTTAAAGAACCGATGCGACCCCATTGTGATCCAAATCCAGTCCGATCAGAAATTTATCCTGCTCCAGTCCGATCAGATCCGAGATTAGCTGATCCAAAGACGATGATCCCGACGTAAAAATTCTGTATATAAAGTTGTTTCATCTCATTTTCATTTCATTTTAAAATTTTTATACATGGTGTCCCCTTAGAAGCATTTCTGTCTTTTTTACAGCGGACCATGTTAAAGACTAATTAAAACAATACTTATAAAGGATAATATATACAACTAAATCAATTTTACACAATAATGTAATCTAAAACAAAACAAAAGCATATGTAAAAGAAAACGGCTAAAATAATCTCTCTAATTTGTTTCTGCAAGCATCGCCCTCAGTTTTTTGTGGAATAGCCCAAAAGTCCAAGAAGATTTTACTTCATTAGGTAGGGAGTTCCAGACCGATGATCTTCTGTAAGCAAAGCAATTTTGGCCATGCCTAGATTTTAATCTTGGAGACTATAAGCTCTAATTAGAGCCATGTAAAGTTCGACTTGCTAAAGAAGAGACTAGTAAACTGTTCCGTCAGGTAGAGAGGTGCATTAGCATTTATAACCTTGTAAACTATGTTTACGGATTCTTGCTTGATCATCTCAAAAATATGCTTTATGTTGCAATTGTTCTAGAGTTTTGCGGTTATTGACACCAAATGAGCCCCAAATAGAGCAGCAATATCTGAAATGAGGTTTGCCTTGCCACAAATATAGTATTTTCAAAGAATTTGGTTGGTAATACTCTTTGGCATACTTTAGCATTCCAATAGCCCTGGAAACCTTCAATGAAATAAGGCTGATATGGTCTTTCCAAAATAACTCCTAGGTGCTTTACAGATTTTTCCTGTTCAATTTCTTCTCCTGATGTTTTGAAATGTGCTTGTATAAGCTCCCCGCTGTTGCTTTGATGCAGTTCTCTGTTTATGCCTATTATCATAGATGTCATTTTTGCAACATTTGAAGTTAGCTTGTTTCAATGCATCCATCTTTTTAGGCTTTCTAGCTCAGAATTCATGAACTTCGTAACACAATCTATACTACAGGGAGCGTGCACTAAACTAGTATTCTCTGGATACATGGTAACTTTTGAATCATGAAGCGAAAGTGGCATGTCATTAATAAATAACAGGAATAACAGAGGTCCTAGACAAGACCCCTGTGGTACACTACATTTAATATTTTGTAAACGTAAAGAAATAGCTTTACATAACTGTTACCTATCGTTTAAGAAAGATTTCAACCATTTCAACTCCATATTTTGACTCCAAAAAGGTAGACCTTTCTTGGTAAAATTTCGTAGTCCAATGTATCATGCGCCTTTTTTAAGTCAATAAAAGCCCTGTCTGTATATTTTTATCATCCAAGTTAATACACCATTCATTAATGTTTGATAATTTGATAATAGGCACGTAACAGCAGAGTGAATAGACCTAAAGCCGGATTGATACTTGTATAGAAACTTGTGTCTATCAAAATATTTATATAATTGATTGTATACAAGCTTTTAAAACAGACGTGAGAGGACCGAAAAAGTAGAGATGGGCCTATCATCTGACGAGCCTTCCTTGTAAATTGGTGCAACTCTGGCTATTTTCCAGTTATTAGGAAATTGACCTTTATGTAACTAGTGGTTGAAAATGTATGCCAAATGCTCGGCAATAAAAGGAGCCGCAGCTTTTATGAAAAAACTATGTTATGTACAGTGGCGTAGCGTGACTTTCTCGACTGGGTATCCTATCATAGGGTGTGGCTGGGTGTGGCTATCTGTGCTCGGGGTGGCTGAGTGTGGCTAGTTAACATCCTGTCTTGAAGACTTTTTGCACCAGTTACTAAATGCTATGAACTTAAATGTCTAGTAACAATGCATCTCCTAATTTGTCTTTTCAGTTTGTCATTGTCACTTAACAGTAAGGAACTGAAAGAGAATACTAGAAATTGTACCTTATCCTTCAACTTTTCTTGGCTATGAAGTACTTAAGATAAGGGCCCTTACAAATCAGCCATGGGTGAAGGTTCAACCTCATCAAAATTTAGCTTTTTACATTATAGCAATTAGGACATTTACAGTGATGAAAGAAAAGCTGAACACGATGCTAAACAGAAAGGACTCAAGCATAGACCGCATTTAGTAGATTTTGTTACAACATACCATAAATGTATCAGTCTGCTCTCTTGGTACTTTCTCTCAACTTTTAGAGCAATTTTGTCTTAAATTTCCAAAGAGCTACAATTTTGGAACACTTGCACTATTTCTGTTGCTCATTTAGTAGTATCGCTCCCTCCCCTCAAAACAATGTTGTTGCATACTTGGTCAAAAGGCACAGCAAATGTTGCTATGCTTGGAGATTGATCTCTGGCAAATACACTCTTAATTCAACATTGTTTCAGGGGGGGAGGGGATTTCAATCGTTCGACGCAGACAAAATATTATAGTTATCAAATACCATGGATTAATTGATTGGTGGTCCAAGTACTTCCTGCAGAGTTTGTAGGTATTGAGAAACCTCACCTAGTATATAAATTATCCATAACCATCATACGTACCACTTATTTCATCTATTGCTTAAGAAACAAACTGTAACTGATCTACAGGTTCATATTATTAGCAAGACAATGCATTGAACGCAGTATTATATTATCATGCCAGCCAAGCATATATTGGCTTTTGTGCAAATCTAGCAGCTTTTATTACGTAAGTAGACAAGGACTAAGCTGGGGAACATGTATGTAATTAGACATATAGCAGAAATGCTCGAAGTCTATCGTTGTACCATTCAAGAAATTACAATCGTAATATTGTAGGCTCCTCATAACACCATAAACTGAGACATTACGAAACATGGCCTACGTCCTTTTGAAGTTTTCTCTGCCATTATCGAATTTGTAGGTGCAAGCCAGCAATCTTAAAACCTTTCAAACAGGGCTTTGAGTATTGTCAAGTTTTTTTTATTCCGTAAGCAGTCTAGATTTGTCGGGGGATGACTATATGCTTAAGTCGGGCTACTGTTTCCTTGAGCCCCAGAAGCACACATTGATAATATAGTTTGAATTTTTCAATTTTTGTAGAACGCTGATTAGCATGGGCTTATTAACTGGGGTTATAGGGGATCCGTGCACCCACTTTACATGTTTGCATATAGTGTGGCCCGTTGCAGCCTACGAGTTTCCATTTCTAGTTGTGAGATTGCCCCTTGAAGATATATGCCCCTCCCACTTTTTGAATACTTCTTCCGTTCCTGCTGAGCAAATTTGATAAATTTCAGATCCCAAGTCAACTCTTTTCTGCTTCAGAAGGCTTCTTTTTAAGAAAACAAGACGAGGCTTAATAAATCTAGGGATTTTCTAGCAATCTAAGAGGAATTTTGCATGAAGAAAAGTGAGGACATTGATGCTGAACATCAGCTCTTTGCACTTCTAATTTGCATATCATTTCAAGTACTTATTAGCGCGAAAAATTTCTGCAAAAATTCATTCGTCTATTTTGCTCCAAAAGCTGCAACGACAGTTTGATGTCCGTCATTTTCTTTTCGTTTTGAAACTCAAGAGGGCAAATGACATACAGAATAATCTTTATTGACCAAATGGATCAAAATTAAGTTATGATGAAAAGAAAGTAATCTCCGATAATAGCAAGATCCTAACCTAATGAATAGCTTTTTCTCTAGCATAGAGGAGACCCTTAATGCAAACGTACCTCATCAACAGAATTCTCTCATAGTAGGTAATTGTAAAGTCGATCCTAATAATAAAATCTTTCACTTCGCAGAAATAACTGAAGCATTAGTTTTCAACGCGTGTAGCCATATGAAAACCTTAATTGGATTTGGATTAAATATATCTATATCTCAAGTTTCTTCATTAAGCTTGATTTACCGGTTCTTGCTAGACTCCTTGCATATTAGTTTAACTTTTCACTGCAAAGTGGAATTTTTCCGGACAGCTGGAAAACTGCTAGGGCAGCATCAATTTATAAAGAAGGCTCCAAGGAAGAAAGATCTAATTATAGGTCAATATGCATATTGCTGGTCCTTGCGCATCTTTTTGAGGATTTTGTGAATAAACAACTATATAACTACCTCACTAAAAACAAAACATATCTACAGGCAATAATCTGGCTTTGGATTGCTTCATTCGGTGGCCACGTGCCTGTTATCTAGTACTAATGATTGGTATTTTCATCTCGATCAAGGAAAGTGCACGGGTATAGCTTTTGTGGACATGAAGAAAGCTGTGGACACGGTTGACCACGATCTCCTGTCGACACGCTTGACCACGATCTCCTACTAGGAAAAATCAGCCACTATGGAATTAAGAGTACTGAACACAAATGGTTCCTTATTCTATGTAGGGAATAAGCGGAAGTGCTGTAGAGTCAATGGAATAACATCAAATATTGAAAATATAACCTGAAGGGTCCCTCAGGGATCATACCTTGGTCTTCTCCTGTTCCTCCGTTATATCAATGACTTGCCAAACGCATTGAAATGCTCTAAAGTTACAATGTATGTTAAGGACACTATTCTAGCAACCAGTACCATGAACACTGAATTTGAAAATCTTACGGTTGGTAATACGTTATCTTTAAATGTAGCCACAACAACATCAATGCTCATAAGGACATGGCATATTAAAAATGATAAAATTACTGCAGAACCTTTAAGAGCAAATTTTGTGATATCGGGGGAACCAATTGAGCAATAGCCGTTTGTTGAGTATTTAGGAGTACACATCAAAAAGGGGCCGTTCAATAATTACGTCACGCTATGAGGGGAGTGGATACCTCTATGTAGCGTCAGTATCACCCTTCTTGGCAATGTTTTGGTTTCTGTTAACTTTCGTGTGCTCTGACGTACTATGTATTGTTTAGTGCCTTGCTTATATTCGTAGCATTGATGTTTTAATTCAGTCTTGAGGTTACAATCAAATAGAAAAGGACAAGGCATAGTTTAACTGCATAGTTCTACTTTAGTCCTATTTTACTTTTGCGCTTTATGGCAACCTGTTTTGCTTTTTTTATCGCTTTATAATTATTCTTAGCCGTTTCTTAAATTCCTTCCCCCTGTTTTATTAAATATTGGAAGTTTTTCCGACCTCCTGTTTATTGGGACCCCCATTTATCATTTATTTGGCACTTGAGAGTACTGAAGATAAATGGGATTATATTTGTAACAATTTTTAATAGTCATTATTTCTCGGAAAACCTCTTGTGCTTCAATAAAACAGGAACTGTAGAACAAAACAAGGTTATATAAGTCATTCTGCAAGGACGTCCATCTAGGGCAGTGCTTTTAGCCCTAGGGTTCCCCGGAACCCTAGGGCTCCGCCAGCACACTCTAGGGGCTCCGCCAGAAGCTATGCAAATGCTATGATCGACATTGTATTTTATGTCTCTTCTGCAGATAAGTGAATAGGGGCCCTATAGAAACTTCTGGGACTCTTCAAATTATTATGATAATTTTCAATTCATTTAAGGATTGCTTCAGAGAAGAGTATCAATTTCTTACTTCTATGAAAAGAACTCTTAAGAAAAAGAGAGCATTTTCCAAGTGAGATGTTTGCAGTAAATCATAGTGCAGAAAATGAATGAAAATGTGCAAATAAAAATTAAATCATGTTCACAATAAATATGAAAATGAGTGCTCTACACCAGGCTACTGGCAGACAGGAAGAACTTGAGAGCTGTTGGGCTGATCGATCTAATGTGCCCACGAGAAAACTATCATAGAGTGACAACATGCGTTAAGTAATGTCACCAAATTTGCAATTTTTGGAAAAATTTACGTTAATTAATGACCCGTTCATTTTAGCCCCATATTTACTGTAAGCCACACATGTAATGTACTAAAGTATATGGACAAGCAGATTATCATCTATATAAGGATAAAAATAGGAATTAGATATTCATTCTCACCTATCCTAGAATAGATGTGGGTGCTCCATGGCTAGCCTACAAAGGCTGGTTTCCGTTTTTTGGGATCTGGAAGCATGGCTTCCACGCTGTCATTCGCACGTAAATAGGACCATATAGACAGGTCTCTATTGGAAAATCCAGAAAAACCTGTGTCAAACTTCTGAAAACTGATGTAAGGGTATGAGACATGTTGGAATCAAATTTCGCATGGGGCATGTTGAAATTTACACCGGAAGTGGTATGTTGGTGACGTTACAAGAATCCAATGGTCATTGATTTTCCTCTCCTTTTGCCACAGAAATTATGCAAAGGCTAATAATGTGAGCATTTTAGGATAGAAAGCAACGAAACTTTTCGTTCGGTGTTTGAGACTTTACTTTTCGTTGATGGATTGAATGTTCGTTGATGACGCCATTGCGTTATTAACTCCTTCAAAATAGCAGTAAATGCTAACTAAAATTAACTATATGAAATTCCTGTTGTAAATGTAGTTTAATGATAACTTCAAAATGCTGATATTTTAGAAATTTGTCGACAGCCTCTGAGGCTAGAAGGGTGCCACACTCCACGCATTCCCCATAACGACGCCCCTGGTACTTTGTTGGAAGTCTTCACCAGAAAGTGAAAAAGTAGAACAATTGCACTAAATTTTTGGCGCTACATAGCTAAAGATATTTACTACCTCCACCCGCTATATTTTCCTTAAGAGTTTGCCACAAAATTAGTGCATACCTGCCCACTCCATACCATTACGTACTTTTTAAAAAGCGAGTGTATCTTCAATCGCAGTTTGGTGTGTTTGTCATGAGTGGTGGCGCCAGAGAACAAATGCTGAAAGGGGTAATACTGCTAAAGTGCCGACAGTGAGCGGTGTCGAAGAATTTTAACGGACAAAATCTATTGACTGAAAAAACCTAGAAAAAACATTATGGATATTGTGAAAGTGCATAAACGTTTAGGTGCCGACGGAGGGGGCTCGGTAAATTTGTGGGATGGCTACTGTCCCCAAGCCCTCCCGGCAGCGCCATCCTTGTTGCACATTGAAGATGAATTTGAATCAGTTTCACTTTGAAGGTCTTTCTAACTCCTTCCCCCTCTAGCAATAAGTCAAGTAAATATGTAGTTATGAAGTTAAATGGGATGACACTTCCTACCATTGTTAAGGTTCATCATTTCTGAGAAAACCACGTGTCCACACAGAAAATAGGATCTACAGGAAAAGACAGTTGTGTAGGTCATTTTACAAGGGCATCAACCCAAGTAGTGACGAGAGAATAAATACTTGGAAAGCAAGTTCATCCTCTAGCTCAGTTCGGAGTGCTTGACATTGAAGATGAACCAGAATCAGTTTAACGATGGAAGTCTTTATAACTCCTCTCCCTTTTAGCAATAAGTCAAGTAAATATGAAGTTATGAAGTTCAATGGGATGACACTTCCTACCATTGTTAATGTTCATCATTTCTGAGAAAACCACGTGTCCACAAACAACAAGGACCTACTGGAAAAGACAGTTGTGTAGGTCATTTTACAAGGGCATCAACCCAAGTAGTGACGAGAGAATAGATACTTGGAAAGCAAGTTCATCTTCTACCTCAGTTCAGAGTTCTTGACATTGAAGATGAACCAGAATCAGTTTAACGATAGAAGTCTTTATGATGCATCACGTTTTGGTGCCGATCAGACTAGCGCTGGACCAGGTGTCGCAGTCATTCTATTTATAATAGGAGCGGTCATCTTCTTCATCGTTTTGGCGTGCTTTGCAGCAAGACCCCGAAACACAAACATCTGCTTCTTAAATATGGTTCAGTTTTGTTATGAGTGGTGCTTCTGTCGTCTTGATTGCGCTTCGAAACTCAATCCAAATGATGCAATAATGAGGTACATCGAAGAGCCTCCATTAGACACAAATGAATTCATAGACCACGTACTCGCTAATGAGTATATCAAGAGCATTTTGAATTCATTTGCACACGAGTTACCAGAGTATTTCTTGAGTATATTGCCATCAGGAAGTCTGAGAGAAGGGTTTGGAAAAATCCTCCCCTCAACATCAGTGCTTGCATCAGACTTCGACATCATGCTCATACCAGATGCTGCTTTGGTTGGCCATTCAAATAAAACGTATAGTGGAAATGAGAAGCCATTATTTTCAATAGTGGAGTCGAAGGAAATAGAAGAAGGTTTTCTCTGGCTCAGACTGGAGAGTGAGTATATGTTGCAATGGAAGGAATTGTGCATACGAAGGCAGACGGAAGGGGAAGGGTACAGTTACTTGGCAAGTCATAAGGTTCATGATCTCATTAGCAAAACATTCTACAGCAGTGAAATGATTGCCCATGCCATCAAGAGAATGACTGGAAGCAAAAAAGCAGCTAAGGTACACGTTGAAAGAAATGGGCCAGCGTTTACACTCAAGGTAGTGACAAGACGTCTCAAAACATGTGGAATGAAATGCTGCAAGAATCTTTGGAAGTGTTGTGAACGGGAGCGAGATGACGTAATATTCTACTGTGATTTTACATTTTCACTCCACTGCCCTCAGTGGCCAGAGAAATCAAGTAAGTCTTTTTCTGTAGCGTCCTATGTAGTTCTTTTATGGGCCATTGCAAAATTCAAATTCTTTGGCAAGGATGCCTATCTCACGATCACTGACAGAGTGCCGCTTGTAATGATGGGCGAAAAAGGTATTTTTTAATGTTCCCGATATTGGGATGTGAGAGTGTTCTGATTGAATTACCTGCTACATGAACGGGTGGATCCAGGGGATCGGGGTACCATGGCTCTCCCTAAACAGCAATGCTTCCTGTAGCAAACAATAGTGTTGAAAAATTTTTCAAATGAAATAGACAAGTAAGGCCCCCCAAAGTCCAGCCTGTTATTCCATTATTGTATTCTTATTTCATTGTTATATTTAGATTCTTTTCAAAGTACTCCTCTGGTCAAAACTCCAAAATGATTATGTGTGACTGTTTCAATTTAGTTTTTCGACCAGAGGAGTACCTTATAGTCTAGTGAGTAGTCATGACAAATTGCACTTCTGGTATTGTCCTGGTAGTGTTGTAAAGCAGATTGTTTGGGTTGTAATTTGGCAATGTAAGTTCTTATATGTATAGAAAAAGTTATGGATCCGCCCCAGGCTACATGCATGTGTAGAGCTGAACGGAACATACAGGTATGATCAATGTTAGCAGGGATGGTGCCAGGAAATTTCCGACTCTATCGGGCAAGAAGGGACAGGCTCTTTCGACAAGGGGGCTAAAACACAGTTTTCAGGGTACAATAACTGCCACAAATCTCCGATGAAATATTTGGTTACCTTCCGACGGGAGCTAACATGTTCTGACGGAAGCCCCCAAGCCTGCCCCTAGTCCCCAAGCCTTCCCCTGGTGCCAACCCTGAATTTTAGCAACTTCTGAAATAATTATCCAATAAATAATATGAAGGAAATAAAGCTAAATGAAGTGAAATAAACGTTTTTTTTCAAGGAGTACATTTAAAATTCAGTTTTAAAGCAACAGAACAATAGCTTCGCTACAATATATCATCATAAGATTGAGTCACACAAACTGTCCAGCACTGAGACATAAGATTGAGGGCCCATTTATACTGTACCGGCTTCTATCGTCGCGTTGCGTGATGCAATGATCCCTCTCGGATAGGGCGATCGTTTATACTATACTGACTTTCATATCACCTACAGAGCGAAGGGACTTTCCTTCTATTTACGGAGCGTCTCCTACCGGATAGCTTCAGCATGGTGTAAATTGTACCCCCTATCCAATAGAAAAATCGCGGCGCGACGATAGCTATCTGGTATAGTCAGTGGCGAAGATAAAGGTCTTGCTTGTCTTGCCAAGCACTACTATTACATTTTATCACTATTTTTTTCTGTGAAAATAAGTAACAAAAAGTCTTGGACAATTTTTTAATAGGATACAAACTCTAAATGGCATTACTATCCCTGCACTCATTATCGTGCCCCAAGCTTTTGACACCCTGTGCCGAGACTGTGATAAGTGGAATGCGCATGTGTGAGGTCATGTCCTTGTTTAAAAGTAAATCTATTGTTAGCGTAATATGGGTGTGTCCAAGTCAGTCGGCAATAGGAGTCGCCATGTCAAGTCGTAAGGTACAGTCGTTGTAGTCACCGTGAAACTGTTTTGAAGTCGCCGTTATTCTTTCCGAGCCGTCGCCGTTGCTATTTCAGTTATTGCTGCCGTTGAAGATTGAAACTTGATGAACTTATACGTATGAACCTAAGCTTGTTATTGCTTTGTGTCTTTACTTGCAATTGCAAATATTCGTGGTGGATTTTGCTTTACCTGTAAAATCAGTCTCATTTTATACAGTAGAGTACAATAAGAAAAAATTTTCATCATGATTCTACCAAACGTTATATAAACCTACTTACATTTAGAAGCTGCCAAAAGCGGGTTGGAATAGCCAATAGGAAGATATCTCTAGTCAGGAAGCAAGTAGCTGTGCTCTGCGCAGCGATCTCGATGCTTCGAGGAGGCTCGAAGGACCCAATTCGGAGTTCGTCAAGTCTCCTCCAAGTTAGATTTCCATACGTGTGTACTTGCTGCTATCTTGTACAGTTTGGCTTTGATATCCTTACTTGTTGATATTAATGTGCGTTCAAAAAGACAATGTAGTTTATATAACTATACTTTGTAAAACTTTGAAATCTTAAGTTGGGGTGGGTTGTGAATAACATGGGAGTTGGATTTTATGCAAAATTGCTTAGTTAGGGGTGTTAATAAATTGAAGTGAGTGGTGTAATTTTAAGAAAATTGCAATAGCAGAGCCCCCTACTATTCAGTGCCTAAGACTTAACACTGAGAGAAGGGGGAACGTTTTGGTATTTTCAAGTACTAAATAGACGGAGGTTCTAATAAACGAGGGGTTGGAAAAAATTCTGAAATACAATAAAGGGGGTCAAATAAACGGGAGGAGGGCCGGAAATTGAAAACTGGCTTTAAATGGTTAAAAATATGATGTGAGGAACAAAAGTAGGTTGTCGTAAAGCATAGAGCTAAAATATATAAAGAAGCACTCTATTTTGCCTTGAATATTGGGCGTGAATAGTACTAACAAAGAAATGGAATTGTGACGCTAAGAGGGCGCTTCTGGTGAACTATAGACTATGCTTCGCTGAGGATTGTTGTTGTTGTGTTGACTTTGAATTTTGTTCTGTTACTTTATTGGTTAATCTAAATTAGTAATATTAGCATCATAACGGGCGTGCCAAGTTGAGTGTAGAGAGACCGTCTTGAAGAAAACAATCGAAAAAGGTTGGAGTTTTGTTGTAAAGTTTTAGAAGACGTTTAGCCAAAGTTTATAATAAAGGTTCCAGCTCTAAAGTTGGTCGCCCTTCAAAACAGGAAAGTCGTGAGTTTATATTGCTAAAGTACATTTCATTGATTGATTATTAATGATTGTTGTGTTGTCGTAGAACTCACTCATCTTAGCCTTTCCTGCTTAATCCAGGCGAAAGGTTAACAGAATTAAGTCTGGGGTTCGGAAAAGAGTCAAATTCCTTAAAACCAATGAACGGTGGGTCCTAACAAGGCCCGGAGGTTGGGAAAAAATCGAAAATTTAATAGGTGTGGGGCCTTTATGTGGCACCTGAGAGTACTGGAATGTACATTCAAAAATGAACATATAAAGTAAATAACAATATCATACTCTCAAGTGCCAAATGACTTGGGGGCTCTAATAAACAGGGGGTTTGAAAAAATTCCGAAATTTAATAAACGGTGGGGTTGGAATTTGAGAAAAGACTTTAAATGATTATAGAAGGACAGAAAGAACAAAAACAGGTTGTCATAAAGCATAAAGCTAAAATATATACAGCAGTACGTTATATTGCCATGAAAATTGGGCGTAAATAGCACTAACAAAGAGAGGAAATGAAATGAGGGGTATGTGAAAATGTCAATTTTCTTAAACTTAATAAATGGGAAGAGGGTTGGAAAAATTAATGAAGTCCGGGGGGTTGAAAATAAATCGAAAAATTAATAAGTGGGGGGCCTTTAACTGACACCTGAGCGCAATTAACAATAATGAACATCAATTCCGATGTCTAGGAATTTCGATTGCACGCTTTTTTTATAAGGAACCTACCTCAAGGCCTAGTTCTAAAAGTTCTTTATTTGTAGACCTCAAGCCAGCAAATTGTAGTACCAAAAGTTCCTTAATAGTTCCTTAATTTTCAAATGCCATAAAAATAGTACAGAAACAGGAAAAACATAAAATGTTGAATTTTGCTGTTACTGGTGACTAGAACTGAGGAGTAAAAACACAAAGAAATCAGGAACAAAGTTTTATAAATTCAAAAATGAAATGTTTATTAATCAGTATCATGTCTATTCCATTAATGTCATGCAATGTAATGCAATCCTCACTTGAATCTTCATACATAACTCGATATTCATCAAGCTTAGTGTTGTACCACATTATTTCATCTGTGTGCCAATCATTGTAAAAGGCACGTATCTTGCGATTTATGATAGCATGGTCGTAAATAGCATGGTCGAAAAGTTCCTTAGGGATGTCGTTTTTAGTAGTATAAGTTCTTTAAATATTTCGGCCTTCTACATGTAGGTTCCTTATAAACCGGTTCCTTATAAAAAAAAGCGTGTAGTCAGGCTATCTTTCTTGATATGTTGTCGCAAGTGCCCAAACATCACGACAAAAAATATCACTGGTTTGATTATTTTTTCTTATGAACAAAACAAAACTCAATAACTGCACAAAAATGTTCTTGCAGTTAGGCCTGGTTCAAACGCAGTGCTCTTCATGTGCCGTATCTAATTTACTTTTGCACGACGATAGCTCGACACAAACACAGTAACTGATTCAAACGCCTCATTTAATGTGCCATGCTAAATATTCTGTATGTCTTACTTGAAGTAATGAAAAAGTTTCCATGATTCCAACCTGGGGCGTAGCCAAGGCAACTTATTGGAGGGGTGATAGCCCTAATTTCTCGACAAAGGAGACTTTCCTAAATTTGTCGACTAGCACTATTGATGTGTTGCAATTATGTCAGCAAGGTTAATTTGGGGGCACCCCTGTACCCCCTATGGCTACGCCCCTCATTCCAACCATAATGATGGTGGACAGAAAGAACATCATAGTTTTTCATATTGCATCTTTCATATCATCCTCTCGACTCTACATATCTCGATTAAGCCAGGGTCTTCGGTATCCTGTTGTTGAATGACAACGCTATTGTTTTGAACGGAAATTCTAGCCTAACTCAACATGTGCAACAATGAGAATACTAAATTATGCATTTGGTTCGGCACATGAAGAGCACGAAGTGTGAATCAATGCCGTGCTGCACGGCAAGCATTGCCGTACCGAAGTATGCTTGTCGTACTTAATTTATTCCGATGCAATGCTCTTAATGTGCGTAAATCAATTGTTGAGTACGGCGTTTGAACCAGGCCTTATCTCGCAGTTCAGTTTTCAATCTCAATTCTCTCAAGTTACATGCGAAAAGCCACGCTTTTCATTGTTTTTCCCGGGATCATATTTCCAGGGGGTTATGTTTCCGACACTGTTTCTTTCTTGACAGTAGTGGTTATCAGATCGATAACGGAAACCGCGAGCTTGCTAGCTAAGGTTACCGTTTCCGCCAGCATTGTGCGTGCTTAAGGTCCCTAATAGTGTCAGGAGTTAAGTTTCTTGCAAGCTATTATGGTGGCAAATGTAACATGTCAACGCAAAGTTTAATATCTACTGCATATTGATTAGGAAGCTGTTTCTTCTGATTACGAAAACAGTCTATGGGTTACAGGGGCAGATGCAATATGCTTGTCCTGCTGTAAGTCAGTTTTCCAATTAGGCCATGGGCAATGTACCTGTATCGTTCAAGTTCGCTAAACCGAACTAGGAGATTACTTTCTGACACCATGGCAATTACACTTGTCAAGTGAAATTATAACATTGGCCCAATCAATTACATTTTTCGATCAGTTTTGCCTATTCCAATAATGCAGATAGCTTTCTTCAACAATACCATGAACGATCTCCCAAATACGAATACCCTTTGTTGTGCCCTTCAACTGGAACACCCTTCATATCGGTACTACATTAGGCATGCATTTTGAAGGGAATTACACTGGGCGATAGAATCAACCCCAGGTATAAAACGTTTAAGAGCTTTGCGGTTAGCAAAATGTTTTTTAGGCTCAGACACTTTTCATGGATCAGATGAAACCAATGAATCCATTACCTGAAAGGTCCTGTCTAAAAACTTAAGTCCTTGCTAGTTATTTAAGTAAGAGGCAAGAAAAACGCGTACTAATTGTATACTGCTTGGATATATATAAGGTGCATATGATTGCATGCTAATACAGATTATTCCTATGCTTTCACACTTCTTGCAAATCTCTACCATACTTTCATATCTCCTATATTCCACTACTTTGTAGTATATGTTACCAAAATTCTTTATATTATTAAAAAATATGACAGGGAGCAGTGGTCAGTTGGCTGCTACTGTATATGGATATGAGTTGAGATAAGAAGTTCAATAAGTCAGCTTCTATAAGTTCATGGTGTCAGAAAGTTGTCTCCTAGTTGGGTCCAACGAAAAGTTTTTTTGAAGGCTTTACGGTTGCACTGGCCATGGCTTACATCTTCTATTAGTCTTATCAGTGCTTGTTGAGATGAAAAGCACTTGCGATTATCATAGAAATTCGGAAAATTAGCTTTCAAGAAAAAGAGATAACTGATGCGCAACAGCCTTTTCAAAAACTTTGGAGAGTGATGCTAAAACACTTATTGGACGATAATTTTCCTTGTTAAATGGGTCATGCTTTTTATAGACAGGAGTAAAAATTGCTTTTTTAAGGAAATAGGACATACCACTTGGAAGAGACACTGATTAAAAATGTCTGATAAGGGCTTTGCAATCATATCAGCACATAGTTTTGAAAACTTTGCATTTATAGTATCATGACCATGAGATTTTTTAATGTTAACGGTAGAAAGTATGTTTTTTTATACAACTCACACTGATTGGCATAAAGTCAAAAATGGTGTTATACTTAAATTTCCTTTGATATTTTTAATGCTGTTATGATAGTTATACTTTTCAATTATGTTGTCTATGGATGAATGAGGTTCAAAATTCATGTGATCAGTTAATGATTGTTTGCCAGTAGAAAGGTAGAAGTTATTCATAATTTCCATGGGTCAGTGATAAGACTATCATTTTCTAGTAGGCAAATGTCTGAGTCATTTCTACCGTTTCCAAAGAAAAAGGGTTTTAGCCTTAGCCAAAATACTTTTGAATCTAAAGTGCCATTTTGGCAAATGTTTTTATAATAGTCAGATTTGCTCTCTGTCTCAAATTTGCACACTGGTTCCGTTGCTTTCTATACTTTCCAAAATGGATTTCTGTTTTGCATTTGTTAAACTTGTTTTTCAGCTTAGTGCGAAGTTTTATAGCTTTTCGATGTGTACTTGTTAGAGGTTTGTTGTTTGCTCTAACTATCCCTTTTGAGAGGAGCATGTAGCACCATCCGAAGGGTTCTCGCGACGTCCCTGGTCAGGGGCTAGAACTGTAACTTTTAGCATTTCGCAGGGTTTATGTCTTGGCTCCCTCCTCTCTACTATTATTAAATTAGATTTTTCTTGAGAGACTGAAAAATGCCTGGTAGACTCTAAGATAGGTCTATACACTGATGATACCCATATCACCGTAACATCTACTAATGTCGAAAGTCTAATCCAAAAGGCCCAAATGGAATTGTCAAATATTTCTACATGGATGCGAATAAATAAATTAAGTGCTAATCCCAAAAAACAGAATACATAACAATTGGACATCCTCGAAAAATAATTAAAATTGAGGTATATGAACTATGGAGACTAGGGCTGTCCAGCGAAGGCCGATCCTTAGATATTTGTCTATCAGTTTTAGTTTCGGTCAGTGGTTTCTAAAATCGATTCTTCGGGAGTAGTCAAATTAGTCGATTAATTGGGAGGAATCAAATTCTTCGATTATCCGGGTGTAACCAAATTCTTCGACTCTTTCGAGTTTAAACGAATGAGTCGAAGAATTTGACTCCACCCGAATAATCGATTACTCTTTGGAAATGCAAATAAGCCAGCTTTTCATAAGTCAATGGCCAATCAAATGAGGCTGAGCAATGTTACTTCGTAGCGGGTTAAACAGACATTTCTCGCCATGCATTTGCAAGGAAATTGTTTATAAGAAACTCTGCTATATAAACATAAAAAACAAATCAGATACCAAAGTAGTTTTGATGCAGTTATATAGAGCTAGGGAGGCTAATGGGAGCTCGATACCTAGTTATTTTTCCAGCAATATTAGGGGGCTTGCGCCCTCCCAGTCTTTCTAAAGAAAATTGCAAAAGTGGCAAAAAGGAGTACACGCTTTGATGCCCTCATTTTCCCCGGTTGAATTGCGTACCATTTGAAGAATACATTCTATGCACTCATGCATACGCCAGTAGAGGTTCTAAGTTAGTTGGTGCTGCCCTATATAGAGTACAACTTCGCTTTAAAAACATTTATTGATTCAATGTCATGATATATTCTTTCAGTGCTGTTACGTTTCAGATTGGTTTAGTCCAGAAAGACGGAAGCATTGGCCACCAAAACACATAGCTGATCAGATTCTATGCGTTGGTTGTCACGTTGTCCCAAAACCATCCACTGATAGCATTGTCAAACTTCATACAGGTATTCCATTGACGCTTCAGGACTCAGTAGTTTTATGTTCTATTTATACTATGATCTACTTTGAGGTGGCTAATTGCCGTGCCCCCAATTAATTTTCCAAAATTTTTCCAACCCCTTGTTTTTGAACCGTTCGAAAAACTGTGTTGAACAAATGGTTCTATCTGCTTACAATTTCTTGGGCATAGATGCCTGATGTATGTACTTAGCGAACTTGATAGAAGTAGCATGTTAGAGTCCAAAGCAATTATTCCACCCTTGTGCTTTTCCGATACCCCGCTTAGAAATTTCCTCCAATGTTTCCAACCCCCCCCCGTTTTTTCCAATCCTCCCTGGTAATTAGTACTCTATTCAGAAGCTGGCGAGTGACACTGCTGATTCTAACTCGCTTAGAAGAACTTCAATTGATCATGACATCATCTTGTTTTCTGCACTCGAAGGATTAAAGCGATGCCCAATGCTCTGTTACCAACATAAAGCTTTTTGTTCCATTCCAGATCAGCCGATTAACACAACTTTTAGCCAGAGCCCTGGACTTGAATGGCGATTCTCCTTCTCTCAAGCAGAAATGGTCCTTTCTGCTGAAATTCCGGAAAAAGCGAGGGGTGCATACCTTGCTCTAAAAGCAGTGAATAAGAGGTATCTTAGTAAGGGGTTCATCAAAGCTCTTCCCAGCTACGTAATGAAATGCGTGTTGTTGCAAATGATGGAAGAAACCGAAGCTCAATTTTGGGAGAGCCATCACGAATTTGTGGATGTGTTCATCAAGATGTTGGATATTTTGCATCAACACCTCAGTAACGGAGTTTTCCCACACTATTGGATTCCAAATATTGACCTCACCAAGGATCTGGATACTCTAACGACCGACACTTTGTGTCAGAAAGTGAATGCAGTGCGAAACAAACCCCAAGAATTTGTTGCTGAAAACTGGTTGGAGGTTACTCGTTGCCTGCGGCTGAATTGCTGTTCCTGCTGTGCATGTGGTAAAAGTGCTTCACATCGCAAGTGCTGTGGGAAAAGCACCTGTTGCCCACTTTGTCTTATCCCATGTGCATACGGTGACAACATGTGCTGCCTTGGACCTTGTCCTTATGACAAACTCAACATGGATGTTTACTAAGGATTAGATTCAGTTTTATAGAGCTAGGGAGAGTCTAGGAGCTCAACCACTCTAGTTACTTTGTTTCTTATCTTTAAGTTGCTCTAGTCCTAGTTAGTTTCAGCAAACACTGATTTTTTTAAGTTTCTAAGCATGCTTGAAATGACAGAGCAAAAATAATTGCAATTTCGTTGCTGAAGATATTCTTGTTGCATATTTACAGAACAGATACCCATGTTAATTCTAACAGAGATTGATGCAAAGTTTATTTAAGGATTGACGAATGTTCCTGCACTAAATAGTGCTGAAATAGAGAGATTTTTGTCGAAGATAAACTTGACTTGCTCAAAAATAAGATCTTGAATCTCTATTAAACACCTATCTTCCCTGATGAACGTCAATAGTATCAATGGACGTCATGATAATTTTTGGGATCAGGGCCTTGATCTCCCAGTCATCCTTGCGGCCACTCCAGTTAAAAGAATTGGCTTACCCGGTGGATAAGTCAATAATTCAGCATTACAGATACAATCTGTCTTGTCACTGCAATTACCACAGTTGCATAGATTGGATAGCAAGAGCAATATCTTATTTTCTTCATTCTAAGCTGCATCATATCTTTTGCCTGAGAGGGAGACTTTAAATTAAGAGAGAACAAGGAGCGTGCACAAAAAATTCAAAAAATCAGCTCGTTTTCACGATTTCGAAGTATCAGTTCTGCTTTGCTTTTCGCTTTGGTGCAAGGTAAAGAAAGTTTCCGTTACTTTTTCATATTTCAAACTCGGTCTTCATATTTCAAACCCGGTCTTCATATTTCAAACCCGGTCTTCATATTTCAAAGCCAGTCTTTAGTAGAAGAAGCTTTTATTACAGTTTGAAAATCTACTTTTCATATTAAGCAGTCATAATTGCTTTCAAGGCGACCTATAAGCAGAGGCATCGCGTGACCTCTCTTTCTGGGGGTGGGTGAAAAGCAATAATTTTACCGACCGAAACTGATAAAGCTGTGAAATTACAGACAGGTGTGACCGATAGAAACGTTCTATTAGCAAGAGCCCCTTATTGTTATGGTGTGCATTGATGCTGCGAAGTGCATTTTCAACACCCTTTTGACTACGTCATGGAAATTCATGCAGTTATTTACCAAGGAAAGTAAGTGATTCTACATTTATCGATGAGATCACAGGATGTAGGAGGTAACATCCCCCCGACAACCTTCCCGCTTTAGTAGGACTTAATATCACTATCCAGTTATGTATTTTTACTTTAGAGCATGCGCACTGTCGCTGCCACTCTCGATTAGCTAGGTACATAGATATTAAACACCCGTAGGCGGCGCTTCCACGGGACCCGTTCTAATTGGAACCGTGACATTCCTGGTAAGGATAGGCGTCGCTTTCCATGGAAATGCTTGAAACAGTTCCATTTGGGACTTCTAATCGCTTCCAACTGCTTTCGAATATGGTCTCAATTGGAACCGTACTCGTGGCAAATAGATAGAACAGTTCCAAATGGGTCTGGATAGCTGGATAGGAAGTAAGCGAAAAAGGAAGTTCGAACTTTGAAGTTCCAATAAAAATGATTGGTGCGCCTTTTCCGCTCTTCTATCGTTTTCATTCGGCAAGAAAACGATAGAAGTCTCGTGGAAACACAGGGCTTATCCGTACTCATTTGTAACGGTTCCAAATGGGATCTTCCCGTTGAAACGCTGCCTTAATGGAGAGTTTTTTGTTCGATTAACTTTGCGAGTTACTGGCAAGTTGTTTTCTATGTATTAATTCTCATGAGCAAAGAGTCAATTGCATATCAAAGAAATGGGTGGCAAGTCAACAATGCCTTAAAAAAGACAACACAAAGTCGCGCTAACACAAGCTCAGGTCTCACAGCATTCTCATTAATTTAGTGTGTGAAATCACAATTTGATCACAAGATTACAAAAAAATAAAACTCTTTCATGGATAATGTGATTGAAAAAATTGTACATGGTATGAAAACGTTTAGTTGTTTTATGACTACAGTTAAGAGACCTTTAATTTTTGAGTCCCACAGGGGGCGGAGGAATTTCTTTTTCAAAAAAGAATCTTGTGTGCCCCCCATTTAAGCATATGAGAATAAAGCGACCCCCCAAAGACCTTTATAACAGTTTTCCATCAGGCTTGCAGAAGCTAGGGTAAAGTGTGAGCTACAGATCATACTTTGCATATAAAGTAGCTACACATTTTCAAAAGATATTGAATTTGATTCCTTCTGCAAGATTCAAGCTAACAAGGCACATTATCTTGGATACATTGTTTCATTTAACATCTTTCCTAATCAAGTTAAGTGTCTCAGCTGATAATATTACCGAACAGGAAAAAGCAAATTATTCGGAAGTGTTTGACTTTGATAATGACTTTACTAAAAGCACTCCAATGAGATGAAAATGGAAAATGAAAAAGGAAAATGCCAGTGCAACTAATGTTTAGGAGGACATAAGCAGCACTGGAACAGACAATGGAATTTTGGAGTGCGATTCAAGTAACTTATAACAGTAATTTTTTCATGCTGTAAGTCAATACTCTTGGTCCAATATGGATGAAGGAAAATTTAAAACTGCTATTGTCACCCCTCCTAAGTCTCTTAAAATGAGTTTTAACCCCCTCGCTCATATTTTCCTCCGAACGCTATGGGACTTAAAAAAATGAAAGGTCCCTAAGGATGATAAAATGATGGGCAAAGTAATGATTCAGACCAATGGTTTACTGAATACATCCAAAGACTCTCATATTCTGTTGTTTTCATTCTATGGTCATTTTTAGCGGCAGAATATTTGAGAAATAGTGCTACAATGCTATTATCATTTTTGAGTCACTTTTTCTTGTCATATCACAATTTCATGGGTTTGCTCAGACGGTGCTACAACCGTAGCAAAAGGCATGCTTACTGTTCCATCGGTGAGTAGGCTTACTAGCGCGAGACTTGAGAGTTAGGAAGAACAAAAAAGTTCATCAATAAGGTCCATGAGTGAAATGGATTTCGAAAATCAAGAATCACCTCACTTTCAAAGAGAATTTTCCCAGAGAGCACACTGTAAACTAGCTGCGCAGTACGATGCGCAG
>WIPJ01002561.1:105568-145840 GCA_018155075.1 Cassiopea andromeda | reverse complement strand
GTTTTATGAAATTATATGTATATATATATATATATTTATATATCTATAAGTATATATTTATATAAAATTTGAAAAATAAAAGCATTAAAAGTCCGATAAAATCCATAAAACCATAACTCATAGTTTCACGCTTGTGCTATCACTAGATGTAATATTAAGGTATAGAGGATGTGGTGGCTTGGTGTTAAGATCTTTTGTTCAATAGTTGTCGTTTTTGATGATTACATCAGAGTGTACGAAAGTCGCAGAAATCCTTGACAAAGAAGCAGAAGGGAACCAAAAGCATTACAAAGTCACAGAGAGTAATTTCAATGTTACGAAAGAAAACAGCAAAAAATCACAAAATTAATTCTCAAAACGACAATATAGAATTACAAAAAATTACAAAAGTCGACTGACTTTAATTACAAACAAAGAAAGGGAACTATAACAAATCATGAAGATCGTTAAGATTATTTAAAAAGAACTAAAAGGCAACGAGAAGAATTCACAAAAACCACAAAAGAAAGAATTCCATATTAATAGACGTATACATTGAGAAAAATCTTACTTCTTATCTTCAATTTCTGAAAACCATGCATAATTCCAGTTCGAGTTCTTGTGGAATTAGCTGGTAACAGACTTATACCTGGTTAATTTATATTTGGAATCGCCCTAAAGTCAGTTACAAATTAAGAAACAACTCACCAAAAATCAAAATAAGCACCAAAATTACAAAAATTAATTATGAAGTAAGAACAGAGAATTAAAAAAGATAGAAAAAAGCATTGAAATCATCACATTACTTTAAATCAACAGATGAAAATCATACAGAACAAGAACACAAAAATTGATCACAAGCTAAAAAATTGACTAAAGGTTTTATTCATGAAATTCATATTTATCATTGATAGGTCAAGCCCTCTTGTCAGCCAGCCAACAATGACTTACCCCCCAGATTGAGCATCCTAGTTTGGCAGCGATTTCCTTATCCTTCGTAAAGCAGTTTTCATCGAAATGGTCAAAGTAACGAAAAGACGAGTTGGTGCTGCTCCACTTTGGCCTATGTCTTTGCACAAACCTGACCCAAGCTTGGTGTCTTTTCCTGTCTTTTTCATTGCGTGGAACCGTATGAACGGATTTTCCCTCTGTATGCTGACCATTTGTGCAGCTTATTCCTTTCGATAGACCAGCCGCACAGTACCGTCCTCCACGACGTTTGCAGGACTTGCTAGTGGAATCCATTCTAACAAGCAATCAAGATTTTTTGCGTACTCGTTATGACATCATGCACAGTAGCTAAAATTCGCACTTGAAATGCCAAAATAGCGAAGTTTGGGGGCTCATAACTTTTTTCCATATGAGTTATGATACTTTAGTTTGTAGCATGATGATCACAGCACAAAGCTGCATTAGAAAATGCAAAAAGTTAAATCTCGAAGTTTTCGATTCATAGGCACTGTAAGGATCAGTCAAAAAGGAGTTTATCTTAGAGAAAATATATATTCAAGAATAGTAACGGCTGGATAATCGAGAGGTGGTTTATCGAGAGACTGTTAATTGAGAAACGGCTTATCTAGAGATGTTTAATTGAGGATATATCATGCATGGGCAGCCTCTCTCTTCATAAGGGCCAAGTTTGCGCTTTATCAAAGACCGTGGGCCATAAACAGAAGACGTGTGACAAAACATTTCACGCATACGCACGTATTCTTACGAGCTATAGGTATGTAAAACTTTTTCAAAAACATTCATATCCTTATCTTGGAACATAGAGCTCTTATATGGTGTGCAGCTTCCTTAAATTGTGGGAATGTTGGCCTAGCATTCTACGAATGACAGGCGGACATTTTTCAAATATTTCATCACAAAGTTCTGGAGGTAGTTAATAAGCTTAAACCATATTGCAGGGAATACTCTTGTAAATATTGAAAAGACACACTATAAAGTGGTCTTTAGGCTTGGAAAAACCTCTTATCACAAAAACCCAAATTTCAGAAACTTTCAAAAGTTCATCATTTCACAGGAGAAGCGGTGTCTGAGTTTTGCCAACCTGCCAACTTGTCTTTGTCCTGAAAGTTTCATATTCATTATTCATATTCAGGTTTTATACTCAAAACCCTTCCGCATAATCACAGAAAAAAGAAAAAATATCTATGAACTAAGTTATATATAACAAAAAGTAGCTATTAAAATTGAACAATAAACACAAAACCTAATATGCGTGGAGCAGCTCTTCCAGGGGGTTGTGTTTAGTATGTCTTGCTCTTCATATACAATTTCAGTTGCCTTTTGAAAGTATTTATTGTTGGCAACTCACTTATGTCTCTAGGCGTATTATTCCATTCCTTTAGAGCTGAGTAATGAAAGTGTTTTGTATAGTGCTCAGTCATATGTTTAGGGATTTGGAGATTTTGGCTATTTCTTGTATTATAGGATGAGAAACTAGACCTTGGTTTATACTTTTCTAAGAAGCTATTTGGGCTAAGTTTATGTATGATTTCATAGGTCATAACATTCCTATCAAAGCAAATTATGTCTTTTACATTCATTACATTATGTCTTTAATTTTGGCGTACCTGATTATTTTGAGAGCCCGTGTTTGTAGTCTCTGAAGGGTAGCCAGTTTTGTTCTAGACAAACTACCCCAAACAACATCACCATAGCGTAATTGACTTTCTACTTATGCATAATAGACAATGGAAAGTTGTGACTGAGGTAGTTTAAGAGACACTTTGTTACAAAATTAGTCGTAAAATAGATCACAATGCCAAATCGAGGCTAACGAACAATGGCCATTAATTCGGACGATTGCCAACCGAAGAAAGGGTCCATTGAACTTGTAGGGCAAACGGGAAAACAATAAATTTGGCGAGTTGGCAGGGTGGCAGGTTCGCAAAACACAGACATCGACAGGAAAGTTCTTCGCGGGTAGGAATTGGCCCGCGTGCTCATACGTGCTTTATATGTACTGTATTCAATGGCCGATACAGTGAAATTTCACGGAAAATATTGGAACGTAGCCAGTCCTATTGTGATCAACAGGGCGTTGTCACAGACGCTGAGTAGAGATAGGATAAATTTGATAACGCTTACTGTTTGAGATTGTCAAGAGCAAGTGTAATGAGGGAAAAGGGGATTACCTCTGTGGACATCCTACCATTGTCAGGAATAAATGTTTTAACAGAATTCCTTTTGTGGCGCATTCAAGCAGCAAATGTAAGACCAAAGCTATAGACTTCATTGCACAATGAAACTTTTCTAAGAAGTGATGAGAGATTATATATTTGAAAAGCGATTGCATCTTTAATCGTAGTTCGGTGCGTTCCAATATTGAAGATGAAGCTCAATCAGTTCAACGGCACAAGTTTTCATAAATCTTCCACTAGCTACACATCAAGTGGAGATGTTGCATCAAGTTTGGGTATCTATTTACCTGGCATTGAGGGAGACGTCGAACTTATTTTATTCATAGTAGCCATGGCGCTTATAGTCCTCATTTTGCTGTGTCTTGCAGGAAGACCCCGCAATACAAACATCTGCTTTTTGAATATGGTTCAATTTTGCTACGAATGGTGTTGCTGTCGTCTTGATTGCGCTTCCAAACTCAATCCAAATGAAGCAATAATGAGGTACATCGAAGAACCTCCATTAGACACAAATGAATTCATAGACCACGTACTCTCTAATGAGTATATCAAGAGCATTTTGAATTCATTTGCTCTCGAGCTGCCAGAGTATTTCTTGAGCATACTGCCATCAGGAAGTCTGAGAGAAGGGTTTGGAAAAATCCTTCCCTCAACGTCCGTGCTTGCATCAGACTTCGACATTATGCTGATCCCAGATGCTGCTTTGGTTGGCCATTCAACAAAAACTTACAGTGGAAATGAAAAGCCATTATTTGCAACAGCAGAGTCGACGGAAATAGAAGAAGGTTTTCTGTGGCTCCGATTGGAGAATGAGTATATGTTGCAATGGAAGGAATTGTGCATAAGAAGGCAGACAGAAGGGGAAGGCTACAGCTACCTTTCAAGCCACAAAGTGCATGACCTCATTAGCAAAACATTCCATAACAGTGAAATGATTATCCAAGTCATCAAAAGAATGACTGGAAGCAAAAGTGGTGCGAAAGTTCACATTGAAAGAAATGGACCAGCCCTTACACTGAAAGTAGTTACAAAAAGTGTCAAAACATGTGGGATGAAATGCTGCAAGAATCTTTGGAAGTGTTGCGAACGGGAACGGGATGACGTAATATTCTACTGTGATTTTACATTTTCACTCTACTGCCCTCAGTGGCCAGAGAAATCAAGTAAGTGTTTTTCTGTAGCTTAGCATTTATTTCTTATATTGTTAGTGGCAACAGTCAAGCTCTTTAGCAACGATTTGAATTTTACAAAATCCACTACACGAAGTGCTTTTAGTAATGAGGGCTGAAAGAACTATGGTAACTTTTAGCAAATTCTAAGAGTATTATCCAAAGAATGGAATAAAGAAAATAAAACCAAATAAAGCAATAGAGAATATTATGTTGCAAAAAGTACATTAAAACTTTTTAATTTTTGTTGCCTAATAGAAGGGAGCTCAAAACATCCTAAGAGTTTAAGTAGCAGGGGCTGGAATATATAGAAGGCGTTGGAAAATGATTAAAAATGATGTAAAAATGGTAACTTCATTCGCTATTCGTCCGGAAAACATGAACTAATGCGCGTTGCAATCAAATGTATGATGTATGATCAGCGGATTTGTTTCTTTGTATTTTGTATGAATTTAAGTTCGCGTGTGTAATAAAGGAATTAAAACCAAACAAAGCAATAGAGAATATTGTAGAAAGGGGGCTCGAAACATTCTAAGAGGCTAACTAGCGTGGGTTGGAATATATAGAGGGCGTTGGAGAATGACCAAAAATGGTGAAAAAAAGGTAATGGCTGTTTGTCACATATTTACGTCTATGAAACCTAGTCAGAGCTACAGCATGAAACAATGCTGAGTCATGTAACACTTGCGATCAGCATTCTTTTCATAGGATATTTTACTTTCAGGCCAAAGTGCCTCTTTGAACAATTTGGCAAAGATGAGATTTTACTTTTAAAATTACGCCGTGGTTATTCATCGGGCACCGGATCCATAACTTCATTCACTATTCGTCCGGAAAACATGAGCTGATGTGCGGTACAAATCAGATGTATGATCAGCGGTTGTGTTGCTTTGTATTTTGTATGAATTTAAGTTCGCGTGTGTATCAGGGCAACAAGAGGCTGCTCAAAATTTACGTACGTCCTGAAGGGGGAGGAGGTCCCCAAAAAAGCTTACGAATGCGTACAAGGGAGAGGGGTTCCTCAAATACTTCCCGAATGCTGAATAGTTGGAAAGCAACTTAAATGAACATAACCATCATCTACAATTATTCTCAAGTGATTATTTTAGATTTCTCGGCTATGTATTTACCTTCTTGCAATTTAAAAATTGTGTGATAAAAATGGATTCCAATATTTAGTTGAAGGGTGATATATTTTATGCAAGCAATTTCCTTAAAATTCCGAAAAAATAGCCTTTGCTTTGCTCTTTATGTTTCATCCCTTTCTTTATCTCATTTTGAGTTACGATTTTGCTTGTTAGGCCGACAAAAACAATTTCCAACGCTGAATAATACATTTGCCCGACTCTACTTTTGGAGCAAAAACAGTTAAGGATCCGCTGCTTACTACGTTTTAACGGGCCTAGCACTAGATTGCGCATCTGCGCATGATTATGGACGAATAGCGAAAGGAGTTACGGATAAGGTGCCGGACGAATAACCAAGGTGTAAAAATTAATAGTTGGGAAATTAGTTGTAAAGATTGACCTGGGTGGCAAAGTTCTGAAAAATTAACTAGCGGAGGAGCGTTTGTTAGGCACCCAAGAGTATTTATGTCAAACACTACACAAATAACTCAATTACAGTTTATTTTACATGGGAAATCAAAAGGAAGCTAACTGTTTGACAACATCTCAGAATCTAGTACAGTCATTTTCCCAAATGGCTATATCAATGCAATGATGTAATCTATACTGTGGTTGTTTTTAGATTGGTTTAGTCCAGAAAGAAGGAGGGAATGGCCATCTAAACACATAGCCGATCAAATTCTGGCCGTTGGTTGTCATGTTGTCCCTAAGCCATCCACCGATAGTATTGTTAAACTTCATACAGGTATTCCAGTTTCATACTTCAGTTTGCTTCCTTGTAGAAAATAATAAGAAATTCCTTCACATATACAACAGAATCAATTAGGCAATGAATTTTTAGCATAATAATTAGCATATTAATGAATCGTTTATTCTCTATCATTATCAGTTGTCAGTGGCGAAGCTAGACAAAAGTGAATGACATGGTTGGGTTCCCGGGAATTCGCGACAGGGAATTCCCAAAATTTCTCGACTTTTTGAGCGTAGGGAAGTCCCGGGATAGCAATTAATTTCCCGTGAAATCCCGATACCAATATTTTGTAATTTCAATTCAAAAGTTCACACTAAAAGTTATTCGTCTGTAATATTCTATCTAAAATAGAAGATATTGGAATGTCAATGTCCACTTCACTGGTGGATTTATCAATCCTGGGCTAGTCAGGTTTCCTGGTATTTTGGCAGCAAAAGCCATGGTGCAAGTTGTTGATGAACGTTAGAAGAATTTGGCATTGATTCCTTTGGAGAACTATGTGTTGCTACACACTTTGTTCTATAAGAATACCTAGCTTTTGCTGAGCCGCATGGTCCTAAATGTTCTGGTTTTAAGCCTAAAAATATTCTTATATTATTCTTAAATGTCAAATGTGTAACTTTAACTTGGTTTGCAAATAAACCTAATATATTCAAATCTTTGTTGATCTCATAAGGCAAATCAAACGTAAAACAGAGTAAAAGATATCATATTGATTGTCGAAAATTTATTCTGAAAGCACCATTATAGTTCGAATATACAAAATTTCTATAAATCTTTATGAAGTCTTTATGAAGATAGAGCTTTGCATTATTCTCAACTTATTCTTAACTTTCAGTGATTATGAACGTTAATATTCTCACAAAATAAAAAGTGTGCATCACAAATGTATCAAAAATATACAAAACAAAGCATAGTTTGAATCCAAATTTTATGTGGGATGTTTTTACTGAGAAAAATAATCAGTAAAACTTGAAATAAAAATCAGCTGCAACTGCCAGTGGCAAAAATAATAATTATAATATACGGACTAGAAAATATTGAATACAGAGATTGATTTTTGTGGTCCACATTACCTACAGAAATTAAAGATTCCAACATCTGTCTAAATTCAAGCGGAAATAACAAAAGTGGGATAGATTTATGCAAATTTTTGTCAAAAATTTAGGGTTTTATAGTAATTTTTTATTATTAATCTTTCGAGAATTGTGAATAGGTTAGGTTTGTTGGTGTTAAAGCTTTTAGCTATAATTCAACGTTGCTAACTGTAAAAAAATGTATTACTTATAATAATTCTGTGGAAAGCGAGAGAAGTTTCAGTTTAACTGGCCTTTTTAACACCAAGATTCATAGTAGACTTGGAGATTCTGTTTTAGATAAGCTCATACCTTTAGAAAATTTCTTTAAAGATCAAGACTTAAGCCAAAAAGCTACATAAATGATGAAACATTTATAAATTTTTGTTTTTTTCTTTTCTCGGGAAATTTCCAGAGAATTCTCGAAAAAATTCTGATTTCCCGAATCCCGGGAAATTTGAAGTAATCAAATTGCGTTTAACAAAATGTCCGTCTCTCTGTGACAAGTTTTCTAAAGTCTTACTTTATAGAGCCCTGGTAATTTTTGCAATCAGAATTCAGTTTACAATAGCACTGATTTTATACCTCATTCTCTTGTGAGCCCCATTAATCTCTAAAATCATATGTCACAATAAAGACAAAGTATTTCTAACCATTCAATGCAAGGCAAAGTAGGTGATAAGGCAGGTTATACAGGAAGAAAGACAAGGGGGATAAAATGATCTTCAGCAACATAAACAGCTTAACCATCACAACCAAATATAACACCTTATTTAATATCAAAAACAAGGTAACTGTCACAAGCACATTTCATTCAAAAATTTGTTGTGCAAAAAAGGGAAATGGCCCTGATACCAATCTCCTAAACAGACTTAAGAAGTTCAAACGCCACCCACTACTCTTCTGAAACCATTGTACTAGTTGCTTGCTATCTATAGGAAGATCCATTTGGACTAGGAAATCTAGAATGTAATTTAATATATGCTACTGCTTTGAAAAGAAAGTCGAATCTTGCTGACTTCTCCACAATTTACTAGCAATCTTATCATGGAAGTTATCTTCACTCTTAACTTTCTTTAGGATATCATTTTGCAGTGATGTTTGTAAACAAGGCACCAAGAAGGCCTTGTAATACTATATTACACATTAAAATGGTATAGATCATCTTGGTTCTTTGTGTGAAACATCACTGCACAATCATCTCCTAAGAGAAAATTAAAGATGACAATATACCTATTCCATAATAAGGTTGCTTATTAATTATGGAGAAGCTAAGGAGACTCTTATTTCTTTTCAAACAACATCGTATATCAACTAAGCTCCCTTGTTTGAACCTCTCGACAGATGAAACTAAGATAGCAAATTAAAGGACAAAATGTCAATAATCTTGCAAACCCTGGAATGCATATTACTAAACTGTATATATTCATATATTTGTAAATTTAATATGTAGAGAAACAAGCAGAATCAATTTCATTTTCAAATAGCGAACACAAACCAAATAAATATATGTTGCTTTTGGAAGATGAAATTGTCCCACCTTGGCGTATCCACTCATAATTACTAATTTTGCAAAATTTGACTTCTCAATGGATTAAATTAAGATAAAAATCAAAGAAGTCCCATTTGATTTTTTTTACAACCTCTTGCTGCATACTTGATTGTAAATTGAATTTGTGGATACATTGCAAAACTTCAAGATGGGCTATAATGCTTGTACACAACATTTGGAAATATATTGTAATTTTTCAACATAAGTATCTATGTGCTAATCAAGGTTATTGCAGGTAAAGAGAAGGTGATTTTCAAGGGAATGAGTATTGGAGAGAGTATCATATGTATATTTTGAGCTTAGGGGCAAATCTGGTGGAATAATTTATTCATTGCTTGAAAATGGGATGGCTTTAGGGAAGCTTTGGAGTTCCACACCCTTTTTGTTCTTGAGGCTTTATCAACAAACAAACCAACAAAACAGGAGTGTAAGCTGCTGACACCTTCAATTTTGGAAGGTTTACAACAATTTTCCTATCAAACTATCATCTTGTCTTATCTTTCCCCTTTCACCCCCGAAAGGGGCCTAGGACTGACCCTGGGGTCGGTTTATCGCCTGTCATTTGTTTAAGAGAGGTAATTGAGTCGGCTACATTCAATCCACTCTCTAACCCCAACAGCTGCAAACATACTAATGACAACAACTGTAAAGGAAATAAAGACCATTCATCACATCTACTGACTTAGGGCCACGGCAGAAGCCATCATCAAGCACCATTCGACCACAGAACAACAATTTGATGGCCTGAAGATAGACATGCTAGAAGCCTTAAGCCTACAAATATTGTCCACATGCAAACTGAAACCATCAGTCTATTGTTATGAACTCTTTTTTAATGAACTGTGGGGATCTTTGAGAGGGTTTTAAAGCGTCACTATCTGTGAGGCATAGCGAGGACTCATTCATTATAACACAAATTGTTGTTCTATACTTTGCTCCATTTTAGGTTTATCAGTCAGAAAGCTGAGTGACTTGCGCAAGTCAATGGCGACAGTCTGGATCCGCCCCTGGTTGGAACTGACACATGATCATATTTTAGCTACTGTACTCACAGAAATTTACAATACTTTATTGTCTTATTTGGTGCTATTTACCTTTGGGCACGACCTTACTGGCATGCACATTGCAATAAAGCCCTATCACAGGGTATCAAAAACACTGCATGCGACCAAATACAGAGTGCTCATGTTAGCGAGAATGAGATTGGAAATTCGATCCCCATAGAAAAATTTGTTTATTGTAAGTTGACAGACATGAAAAAAGTTAATTTGGAAAAATTTTGATTGTGCTCGGCGCTGCAAGCACGGCCTTTAGCTTCGCCATTGTCAGTTATTATCGTCTGTTAACAACCTATAACTTTCTTTTGCATTCCAGATCAGCCAACAAACACTACATTTAGTCAAAGTCCTGGACTTGAATGGCGTTACTCCTTCTCTCAAGCAGAAATAGTTCTTTCTGCTGAAATACCAGAAAAAGCGAGGGGTGCATATCTTGCTCTGAAAGCTGTGAATAAGAGGTATTTTAGCAAAGGGTTCATCAAATCTCTTCCCAGCTATGCAATGAAATGTGTTCTGTTGCAAATGCTGGAAGAAACCGAATCTGAATTTTGGGAGCGCCATCACGACTTTGTGGATGTGTTCACTAAGATGTTGGATATTTTACATCAGCACCTCAGCAACAGAGTGTTCCCGCACTATTGGATTCCAAGTATTAACCTCGTCAAAGATCTGGACATTCCAACTCTGGACACCCTGTGTCACAAAGTGAATACAGTGCGAAACAAGCCCCAAGCATTTGTTGCTGAAAACTGGTTGGAAGTTACCCGTTGCCTGCGTCTGAATTGCTGTTCCTGCTGTGCATTTGGCAAAAGTGCTTCATTGTACAAAGGCGTCGTATCAAATTTTCTATACGTGAAAGGCAGCTGTTGCCCACTTTGTCTTATCACATGCTCATACGGTAGCAACTCTTGCTGCCTGGGACCTTGTCCTTATGACAAACTGAACATGGATGTTTACTAATGATTTGATCCATGGTTTTCGTTATATTCCATTCTTCTGTAGGCTGAACAAAGCTGTAATCTGCTTTTGTAATACTGTCGTGATATTCACGCCTATATGTAAAAAATTAATTAATGTATCAACTTAAAAAAATTAATGTATCAACTTATCTCAATTTTGTTTATCTGAAATTAAACTAAATAATGATTAATTCTATGTTTAACCTTTACAAGCTAAGGGATTGATTTTCACAAGTAATTCTTTTGGGTACTGAAAAATCGTTCTCCCCGATTGTCGTTGTTTTGTATTTTCCTCTCCGATTAATAATTTCGAAGTTTGTTCGATTTATGCTTACCTTCAAAGCCAAAAGCTTTATAATATAGTTTCCCTGTTAACCTGCAAGTATACCCGTGTACTGACATGTAAAACATATTCACTGGAATGCTTAATTTGAATTTAAGAAAAGAAGTATAGAATTGCATTAATTGTGAAGAAATAGAAGTTATGTGAAAAAGAAATACTTATTTTCTTGATTTCTTTTTTCATTACCTTCCAATCTTCAGCTAAGATGAGAGTAAAAAAATAATTTGTAAATGCCCTGTCCTCTTTGAAAACTTCTCTGAAAGCGACGCCCACTTAGAGTCAACCACATCCCTCCTTCAGTTCACACTTGTATGCATCGTTGTTAGCTCCGTCCCTCCCCTAAGGTGTGAAATTTCTTTATGGATGACGCTATAGTTCATTGCAGCTTTTACGTCATGGCATTTTTATCTTTTAATTTTATGGAAATTACTAATATGATACGCTTAATTTTTGTTGCACTGTGTGAAAATACTTAGACACTATGCGTTTACATGTCTACTTTGTGTTAGTCTTCTCTGTTTTCCAATTGTGATGGACAGAGAAGTGGAGAAAATGTGCTGTATAACGAGTTTTGAGAGGGTGAGAAGTAATAGTCTTTTTAATAATCTTCATCATTACCATATGCATTGCAGGAGAATAGGAATAGATTTGGCAGAAAATTATCTTCAGAGGAAGAAAGTAATGTTAACCGATAATTCGGCAAAAGTTTGTGGAAGGAAGTAAGTCTTGAATGTTTTAAGTGGGATCAGCGAAGATAACCAAACAGCGCACATATGTGGTTTTAGGCGCATAACCACTTTTGGGAAGGAAGACATTTCTATCTTTGGGGTAGAGTTGTAGAATGCACTGTCTCTAAAAACATAGCAATGTGTAAACTTGAATCAATTTAAAACTCGCATTAAAAACTAGATATCAGAAGAATGTAGCTGTCATTTATGTAGGCGCTATGTGGCTTAGGTTGGATATATTTAATACAAAAAACAAAACCATACTACCGAAAAGTGCTATAAAGCAGAATTTTTCATATTTTCAATTTTTCGTATTTTATACATATTCTTTGTTAATTAGCTTAAAAATAGCTCTTTTAAGTAACTACGTTTCCAGCCTAATGTAAACAAATAAGCAATCAACCAAAAAACTTCCATATTTGTAAACATCCACTTCGAAGAGTGTTTTCGAAAACCTCCTTTTTTGAGCAGAGAAGTGTGAACACTTGTACAACAACAGATGTGTTTCCCTGCACTTTTGTAAAAGCGTAGCCTTATGAATGAGACGTTAGCCAGTTTACTTCAATAAATGTTAAGAAAATTCTAAGAAAATCTTAGGCTCAATCTCGGAAAAAGTTAAGAATCGAGGCTTAGACAAAAGATAGATTTTCTTACTAAGAAGTACTTAGGAAAAATGACGGTCGGATAATCGATAGACAGTTAATCGAGGTAGTACTGAATATGTAATCTATGGCAGGTATCCTAAAATTGTACAGAAAATGGCGTAAATCCTCGAATTAGCCCCCCTGGCGGCTTATTCATTTGTTGGATTCTGTATGGGGACTGTTCTGCATGGGAAGAGTGGAGGGAGGCATAAAAATTTTTCCTGGTAGTTGATCAAATTCCATTTGAAAATTTCTACAAAAAACTATTTCTTCGATTCTACACCTAAAAGTAATAGGATGTTTTTTGAAGGACAGGCAACGTTTTATTAATTAATGGCTATGGTTGCTTTTTCTTTCCTACCTCTATAAAGCACTAACAGACTCTCAAATAGGTACAGTCACATGCTTGGGTGAGGCTTATTCGAGGGGGCTTATTCGAAGGGGGGCTTACTAACAATTTCATGTTCTAAGGTGGGAGCTCATTTGATGGAGGGGGGCTTATTTGAGGGGGACCAATTCGAGCATTTATGGTATTGGCACATAACCGGGCCTATTGTGAAGCAACAGGGCGTTGTGAGAGACAATATTCCGAACATTTTCAGGTGGTAAAATCTATAGTGTTCAAAATTTTTGAGGGTCTGAAATTAATCGAAGAGCCCCCGTTGGACACAAATGAATTCATAGAGCACGTACTCTCTAATGAATATATCAAGAGCATCATGACTTCATTTGCTCTCGAGTTACCAGAGTATTTCATGAGTATATTTCCTGAGAGAAGGGTTTGGAAAAATCCTTCCCTCAACGTCCGTCCTTCCATCAGATTTCGACATTATCCTGATCTCATATGCTACTTTGGATGGCAATTCAGCCAAAACTTACAACGGAAATGAAAAGCCATTATTTGCAACAGTGGAATCGAAGGAAATAGAAGAAGGATTTCTGTGGCTCCGATTGGAGAATGAGTATATGTTGCAATGGAAGGGCTTGTGCATACGAAGACAGCTGGAAGGGGAGGTTTACAGTTACCTATCAAACCATAAAGTTAATGATCTGTTTGAGAGACCATTCTTAAACAGTGAGAAGATTTCTCATTCGATTAAAATAATTACTGGAAGTAAAAAGGAAGCGAAAATGAACATTGAAAGAAATGGACCAGCACTGAAACTGAAGGTAGGTACAAGAAGTGTTACAAAATGTGGAATGAAATGCTGCAAGAATCTTTGGAAGCTTTGTGAACATGAACGGGATGACGTAATATGTCCTCAGTGGCTAGAGAAATCAAGTAAGTCTTTTCTGTAGCCTACTGTTTGTTTCTAATACGCGCCACTGCAATAAGCAAGTTCTTTGGAAATGATACTAGTCTTGTAATCCGCTACACAGAATGCTGTTAGTAATGATGGGTGAAAAAGCTATGAGTAATTTTAGTAATGTCTAAGATCATGATGTAGAGAACAGGAGCAGAATGAATTAAAGAAAGCAAGTAAAGTAGAAGAAAACGTTTTGTTGCAAAAGTACATTTAAAGCTTGTTAGATGCCATTACGTTTTTGCCATAAGTACGAGGGTGATCCCTCATTAGAATGGTTCTTTATGATAACACATTATATCAAAATAATTTAGATAAAAATTTTGGTGTTTAAATTTAAATAAAATTATGAAACTACTTTAGCAACTTTGTAAAGAAAGGACATCATGAGGGACTGAAAACTTCAGCTGAACAAAAACTTTTTGCACTGACAGCTATTGTACATAAAATTGGGAGTGGATCGTTAATTCGTACTTTCCTACTGAGTGCTAATGCTCTTCGAAAGGATAAAACCCCTTCGCAACAGCAAGCATGTTGACAGTACACACCTCTTCAGAGAGCGCCTCGTTTCTGATTCGTATATTTTGGCGTATATTCGTATGTGTTGCACGGAAGAACTGCGAATGAAGGTATGAATCCATTGACGGACAAATATCCACTGAGTAATATCCATTTTGTATGGGAATCAAGAAAATATCTCATAATCTAGTTCCGCCACTTTACTGAGTGGCTCATTCGATGTCATTATAGTTACAATCTTTCAGCGTGGTTACGTTTCAGATTGGTTTAGTCCAGAAAGAAGGAGGGAATGGCCATCTAAACACATAGCCGATCAAATTCTGGGCGTTGGTTGTCACTTTGTTCCTAAACCATCCACTGATAACATTGTTAAACTTCATACAGGTATCCCAGTTTCATACTTCAATTTGCTTTCTTGTAGAAAATGAAATACAAATTCGCTCATTACCAGTACTTCTTTCAGCGTATTTTCAACAATAGTTTGAAAGAGGTAATCATTGTTTGCATCTGGCAGGTATTCACATTATTGCGCAATGTACTGAATAGCTAACTAGCGTAGATGCTGACTACGTGGGAGCTTGGGGACTCGATTCACCTCTGGACAATGCTACGTGGGGGCAGAGGCCACCCCTTGAAAAATTGTGAAAAAGAACACTTGCTTGTAAAATCCCAGAAACCCAAAAACTTACGTAATAATGATAGTACATCGACTCTTCTGTTAGGCAACTATATATCTGAGCCATTCCATGTCTCACTCTTGTAAATGTGAAAATTTCAAACAGTAACTGCGAATTTGGTATTCAAATTTTTAGATAGCTAAATAAAAAAAACTTTCAAGCTATGACTATTAATAGTATACTAAAGGCCCACAAACTCTGTTCTTTTCAATCACGAGTCTTGCAAAAATTTGATTCTTTCAGAATATTCATACTTTGTTCTTCTAATATTTCAAACCAATTAATATAAACTCAAATCATCGTGTATTTTAATGCACGTTTTGCAATTCGTCGTACTTGCTCGCTTCACCCACAACATCTCCCTATGTGTGGCATTGGGGAGGTTTAGATCCAGCACGAGTACGTGTACAAGTTTTCAACTGCCAACATTTGGATCGTCTATGTCTTCTGGGAGTAGTTTTATAGCATTTAAATCTACAAGAAAGAAACATCACAGTGAGCTAGAAATGTAGTTTCGTTTGAGTGACAGGGGCCTATTTAGTAAATTAGACCTAATCAAAATGTTACGCAATTCAACACGGTGGAATAAAATTTGATTCGTAATTCAGATAAAAGTAGAAAAACTGCAAAATTTACCAGAAGCTGCATTTAATTCATTTGAGTTTGTCGCCACAATGCAATATATCCACGTTCCATTCACCGATGTTGCAAAAACAGAAGACGAGAGAAAGTGATACGTATGTAAATACGTATGTTTCCCGTTTCGCCTCGGCTTCACAAAGACCTCGTTCTGAATTTCGGACTTTACGTAAAGGGCTATTCACTCACTTTATACGGGTCCTCATTGCCTGCTGCATATGTGTATTAACTCTTAAAAACAATTTCAAGACCTTGACATTCTCACACTATTTTGATTGCAAGGAATTTGTGTGCTTGAGTCAGTTATAATTTTTGAAACTTTTCCAGCTGAAAGAATTCTATATACCGGTATCTATAGCCGCATAATTAAAATTTCTGCATTTTCAAGTCCGGAAAATAGGGCTGCCCGGCGCCTTTATCTTTTTCACTAAATATATTTTCGACTCCACTTATTCTTTAGCCCTGTTTATAAGGATTCTATAAAGTAAACAGACAAAATACTGTTTTGGAGTTCATAACAACATACAACGCCACACTGATTAAAGATACACTGGGGGTCATTCATTAGTACATGAAAGTTTGTGTGTCAGGAAAACCAGAAAACAAAGAGGAAAGGGAATAGAGATCCCTTGTTTAGTGACTGTCAAGGTATAGGAGCAAATTTTTTTCAAAAGTAGAGCCTCGTGTTAAAGACTTGTGTAAAAAGTCTAGTTGAAAATATACATGTATTATATAAAATAGCCTTATTTATGATATTTCTCACTGGCAATAACGGAAATCTTATATTTGAATAGCAGGGGCCGGACGAGTTTGGCTTATGGTATCTATTTTGGTATTAAGAGTTCTTTTGACGTTCTTCATCCAGAAATGCTTGGAACTGCATTCATAATAGCCAATGTTGTACACATTGTGGTGTTGGTTAAAGTGTTAAGGCTTTTGCAACAACATTTCTCATTTCAATACACCCTTGTTTTTGCTAAAACACAATAGGGTAGGTTTACACATGTCTTTAACAATAGACTGTACGCCGGCACCTTTATATGAGCGGCGCTTATATGCGAGATTATAGAATATGTATACCTTGTGGAGATTACTTTGAGAAAAAATCTTCTCCGTGCACCTTATGTAAAGTGAATTTGCAAAAGTGATAAATTCAGTGCAAAAAAGTAGCACCCGACGTTGTTCCTTAGCATTTGCCTCATTATATTTTATGGGTAAATAGAAAATGTTGTATTAGAAGAAAGAACTGTAGAGAATTAAGTTGAAAAACATTTTAAACTTCTTCAATCGTGCCACAAAGTTTGTCTTACTGTGACGTCACAGCATCACCACTCATGTATCTGACGCAGTATAATGCTGTTTGGAATGTGCATAAAGTATTTAACGTCATTCGTTCTTGTTAGACTACTGATCAGCTAAGCTTAAAATATTTAGCATTGCCTTTAACTTTTCTACTTTATTTATTAAGTGCACAGAGACGACAAACGATCAAAGGATTGAGACTCGACAATATGGATATCACATCCTCTGCGAACATTTTTCCAATTGCAAATAGTGTTGCCTCAAACTAATACCAATGCTGCCTCAAACTAATACTATTAAATATGGAAATGATAGTATAGTTTTTCGAGGCAGTATCTTATGGAATTACCTTCCAAATGAAATTAAAAGCCAAACCTCCGTCTGCTCTTTTAAGAAATGTATAAAAGTTGAAGTGGAGAGGATTGCAACTGTAAAATTTGTAAATAGTGAAGTCGTTATATACATCGTGTAATCATTGTTATCTCCCTTTCTTACTTTTTACTTTTATTATTTATTTTAGAGTATGTTGATGTAAATAGTTGGTCTTAATTAGTTGTGTATAAGCTATGTAAAATCAACTTTAAATAATTTCATATTATATTATTATTAGTATTTTTATTATATGTAAATGTACTTTAACAATCACGCCCAGGATTTCACCAAGAGCGTATTAGGTATGACAAATATGTTGCAGATCCAAGATTATGCATATACAATAATCTATAGGAATAAATAAATAAATAAATAGCACAGACAACATCCATTATAGGTGATACCTCATAACTTCTTATTTTCCAATCACGTCCGCATCACACGGCTTCTTCAGAAACGATTTCACGTTGGTGCAAACAAATTCTGGGATTAGCTGGCATAGACACTGCTAAATATAAAGGGCACAGTACTCGTGCGGCGTCTACTACATTCTTGGTACAATCCAAAAGCGTTAATTTATCACAAATTTTAAAGGCTGCGGAATAGTCTAATGAACAAACTTTCCGCCGCTTTTATGATCTGCCGCAAGAGCCAACCTTTAATTTGGGATCAGCACTCATTGATATTGGTCGAATTCGCATTCACTAACGATGACAATTCGGGAGGGTTGACAGTCTCAAGGTGATTTAAATGCACATTCTCATATTTGACAAAGATGCCATAGCACCGATCGCATATGAGAAACATAAGAGTGCCGCGTCTGCTTTAGAGGAAAAGGTTTGATTGATAAGCAGTCAACAAAACCGCCCAGACTTCACCAGACCGCCCAGATTTCGCTAATCCACAAAGGGCACCATCTTAGGCCTCTTTCGCATATCAGAAACATAAAGGTGCCGGGTTAGATTTAGAGTAAAAAGTTCGATTGATAAGCAAACTGTGAACAAACTTTCAGGCTATGAATATTCAGGTTTGTTCTTTTCAATCAAAAGTCTTGCAAACATTTGACTCTTTCAGAATATTCAGATTGTGTTCTCGTTATATCCATGACCGACGCTGTCGATTTAGGAAATACAGAAAAATGCCAAGTTTTGCAGTGTAATAAGTAATATAAAGTCAAATTATCGTATTTTGTCATACACGTTTTGCAATTCGTTGTACTTGCTCGCTTCACCGATAGCATGTCCTTATGTGAGACTATAGGATCTCCAGATCCCTAGATATAGGACTGAGTTAGCGAAAAAAGCTTTCATTATGCAGCTCTCAGATCTTGGAATGACACACCTGCTGAAATTCGTAAACTACAGTCACTAGATCGTTTCAAAAAAAGACTTAAAACAAATCTTAAGAGCTGGCACAAAGACACAACTCCCTGGAAGAACAGCAATAGGTAGATAAGATTTGCAGGTCTTATACTCTGTAATTGTTAGGCTTGATATCAATGTAATTAGATTCTTCATTAGATTAGATTAGATTTCTCTGTTTTCTATCTTTACTTAGATTTTAACTTGCTGAAAGGTAAATTTGTGTATAAATATTTAGAAATTGAAATTGACTTGAAAATTGGTATAAAGAGTTCTTCCAGATGAAAGAGCCCTTTATACTCTATATTCTCACATAAAGGTGCTGGCACCTATATCCGGATATTTAATTTTTCTGCATTTTAAGTCTAGAAAATAGGGCCGCCCGGCGGCTATATCATTTTTACTAAATGTTACTTTGACTTTTCTTATTCTTTAGTCCTGTTTGTAAGGATTCTATGGACTAAGCACATAGAATACTGTCTTTGGAGTTCATAAGTGAGTGGCCACGCGGCCCAGCCAGTTCCATTAGCTTAGCTGAAGTTAAGCATGGCTGTGTATGGTGAGAAACTGGATGGGTGACCTTCCAGATGAACGACCAAAAAGCTCACTCTGCCGTTCTTTGGAAGGGACGTTAAACTAGGGGCCCCATGCCTGGATGCGGCATGCACAGTAGGCCTAAATTAGCTGGAAAAGCTAGGTATAAAAGCCTACTCAAAAAAGTAGTGTAAAGTAAAGTAAAGTAAATAAACAGCTTAAGAAATCTCACAGATTAAGGACACACTGGGATTATCTGTAAGTCCATGAAAGTTTGTGTGTCCAGGAAAACCAGAAAACAAAGAGGAAAGGGAATAGAGATCCCTTGTTTAGTGACTGCCAAAGTATTGGAACAAATTTTCTCAAAAGTAGAGCCTATTGTTAAAGACTTGTGTATAAAGTCTAGTTCAAAATATACATGCTTTTTATGGAAATCGCTTTATTTATGTTATTTCTCACTGTCAACAAAAGAAATCTGATTTTTGAATAGCAGGGCCGGATAAGGGAGCCATGGTGCCGTTATCCGGATGCAAACGCTGGCACCTTTATATGAGCGGCGCTTATATGCAAGATTATAGAACATGTATACCTTGTGGAAATTACTTTGAGAAAACATCTTCTTCCGTGCACCTTATTTATGGTGATAGTGCAAACGTATGTCACTCTTTGACTTGTCACGCCGTGACAAATTTAGTGTAATAAAGTAGCACCTGGCATTATTCCTTAGCATTTGCATTATTATATTTTATGGGTAAATAGGGAATGGTTTGTTGGAAGAAAAAATGTAGAGAAACAGGTTGAAAAAGTTTTTAAACTTCTTCAATCGTTCAACAAACCTGGTCACAATGTTAGGTCACAGCGTGACCACTCATGTGCCTGAGACAATGTTTTTCTTGTCAATTTCTTAAATGCTCCCGAAAGGTGTAATGCGTAGCCCTGTCCTGGAAGGGGTCTCAGAGCAGCTCTGCCCCCCTTGTTAAGGCTGTGAAACTTTACCAAGTTCAGCACCACTTTATTGACCATATGTTAAGACTGAAAATATCTTAACTATGCATTTCCAAGAGGAGAGCAGAAGGATACGCTCCAACCAACAAAAAAAGAATGCTACAATCCTATTCTGGTTGTCTCATTCTTTTAACCTTTCACATATACCTCAGTATCAAGTAAATGATTATCTTCAATTCAAAAATGGGTGAGGCCAATATGTGTTCTACAACACAGCCCCCCCTTCTTGCAGTTTTAGGACGGAAACAATGGTTATACGCCACTAACTTGAAGCAAGAAGTTGTCTTATTCTATTATATTGTTGTTATTCCAACATGAGTTGGTTGGCTTCAGTAATGTGAAGGTTTTCTTATATGACTATAAGAAGATAACAAATACTGTCCAAAAGCTTTATGTACAGATATTTCTGCAGACCAGCCATACCAAGGATATTCAAACAGCGGCACTTCTTCTAGGCTAAGTCTTGGGCATCGTGGTCTCTAGATTTATTATGGTCTAGGAAAAGAGCGATGGGGGTCTGGAGACGAAGCCCAAGAAAAATTACCCCAGGAAAATGACTTTTTCATGCATAAAGATTTACCATTTACGGACGGGGTGAACTATATATATTCAAAATGTTATACTCTTTCTAGAAAACTTGAGGGGCCAAAGAGAGGGCATGACAATGCTTGGGGGCTGTGGCCTCCTTGCCCCACTTCTCACATAGAATCATCACAGTCTTCAAAGCTCATTTTATATGGTACACAGATGGGGAAATTGATTTGCAGTCATACTCCATTGCCGCATAATTTGACACCAATCTCCTTAAAGCTCCAAATTCTTACATGTAGGTTCTAAGTCAGGGGTGGTTGTCCTGTAGCTTCCAAGCAGCTTTTGGCTCTTCACCTTGTTTCATGTAGCGCTTACACTCATACTGAAGTATGTCTCTCTTGTATATGCCTACGTCACTTTATTTCCATCAAGTATTTCATAGGTGAGGAAGGGATGGGGGTGATGCTCATGCATACCAATCATTCATTGATACCCACACTCGGTAGTAACACAGTATAGAATGTTGCGCTTGGTTTCTCAATGGTTGGCCATTCCTGTACTGATGTTCATTTTACTTGAGTACTGAATTCTCTTGGGTTTTTCGACTTTTACTACAGTTTGGACCAAAGAGCCGTAAAACTAAAAGGACAATTTGCCGATGGCTCAGGATAAGTGTCCTCTCTAATAGGCACTCCCCTAGGTACGAAAGTATACGGGAATACCTTTACTTTAGTATCAATTGATTATGATTGATCTTGATCTCTACATTTGATCAACAGAATCAACTGGGTGATGTAGTTTCAATATAATCATAGTCATAGAAATTAATCAAATATCGTCTATCCTTATCAGTTTTTGTCGATAATAACAACCTTTGCATTCCAGGCCAGCCGACGAAAACCAATTTTAGCCATAGTCCTGGAATTGAATGGCGTTACTCCTTCTCTCAAGCAGAAATAGTTCTTTCTGCTGAAATTCCGAAAAAGCGAGGGGTGCATATCTTGCTGTAAAAGCAGTGAATAAGAGGTATTTTGGTGAGGGGTTCATTAAATCTCTTCCCAGCTATGCAATGAAATGCATGTTGTTGCAATGATGGAAGAAACCGAATCTCAATTTTGGGAGCGCCATCACGACTTTTTTGATTTGTTCATCAAGATGTTGGATATTTTACATCAGCATCTCAGCAACAGAGTAACAGAGTGTTCCTAGACTATTGGACTTCAAGTATTGACCTCATCTAGGATCTGGATATTCCAATGCTGGACACCCTGTGTCACAAAGTGAATACGGTGCGAAACAAGCCCCAAGCGTTCGTTGCTGAAAACTGGTTGGAAGTTACTTGTTGCCTGCGTCTGAATTGCTGTTCCTGCTGTACATTTGGCAAAAGTGCTTCCATGTACAAAGGCGTCGTATCAAATTTTCTATACTTGAAAGGCAGCTGTTGCCCACTCTGTTTTGTTCCATGCTCATACAGTGACGACATGTGCAGCATACGACCTTGTCCTTATGACAAACTGAACATAAATGTTTGCTATGGATTGGATTTATGGTTTTGGTTATGCTCTGTTTTTCTGTAGGCTGATCAAAACTTCTAATCTATTATTGTAATACTGTCGTGCTATTCACGCCTATATTCAAAAGCTTTGTAATTCCCGTCTTTTCTAAAGAAACATGTCTGTAAGAAACATGAGGTTGAAATTAAGGAAAAATTAAGAATCATTCAAGAAATACAAGCATGTTGAGTCTCAATTAACAATTTGAAGAAACTGTTTATGATGGAAAAATTTTGAACAAACTAGGAAGAAAATGGACAAAAATCCATTGCATGATTTACAAAGCCTGAAAATCCCTTTTCTTGCATCATAGTTGCCTAGCCTGAATTTCTTTGTCATTACAACTCGGAAGAATTTAAGAAGAATTAAAGAAAATTTGGGCTCGATTTGACGAAGTATTAAGAAATATCCAGGCTGAAGCCAGTAAGTTATTTAAAAAAAAAAGAACGTGTAATCATACACATATGCAAATGAAGAAAAAGATATTGATCGATTTAATTTTGTTTATCTGAAATTTAATTGAACAATTTTGAATTCTATGCTTAATGTTTACAAACCAAGGGATTAACTTTTTCCTCTCTGATTTTTAATTTCGAGGATTTCATGCGTGATGTTGAATTTTTTTTTAAAACTTATTCAATTAAATCAATATCTACTTCTATTTTGTCTTTAGACATTTTAGCATATGAAAATGTTTAAATGGCTTATCAAAGTATGCACTGTTGTCATTTTCCCAGCCCCCCTATTACTCTAACATCCATAATCATTAATTGTCTGGACATCTTTTAACTGCATTACATCTCTACGCTGTCAAATAGTCAGCATTCTAGGGTATGTTCGTGCTAACTGTGAGGTTGAAAATGGAAAGCAGAGAAGGTGAAAGGGAATTGTAAAGGTGCTTGGACAGAAATTTACTCTATATGGCACAAGAATTTTGACTTAAGTCCGGTTTCTATTTAAACAAATGCACCGATTAGGCTGAGGCTGCCCGAGTTGGTGCATGCGTAGTAGGGGATTATCGACCGATTTAAAAGCTCGAACCATTCTCAATTAGCTGCTTCGGCCGAGGTTGGCCGAAAGGGAAATTCAAATTTGAACCTAATACGTATGCACCAACTTGGGCCGCTTCGGCTGAATCGGTGTCTTCATTTACTCTTAGGTCCCGAATAAGTGTCCTCCCGCTCACTTTTTTGAAAATTTTTCTAACCCTCTCGCTCTCATTAGGGCCCCCGCTTATTAAATTTTCAATGTTTCTAGGAGAAACTTGCAAAAAATTGGTACTTTGTTGAGTTACCCAAATAATGCATAATTCTTATTTCGAAAATTATTTGCTAGCAGTGCTGTTAATGTGAGCTTTTTGTATTTTTGCATGTTGTTGCACAGTTAGCCCAATCTTCCTAACCCCCGCTTATTCCGACCCTCCCGCTTATTTCATCTTGAGAAATTTTCCAACCTCTCTACTTATTAAGAAACCCTGATCGTATTTGGGATCTAACAGTAAGTGGAAACTGGCCTTTATAGGCATCGTTCATAAAGGGTTTCCTCGAATATTTCTCATTAACAGTGTTCTGGGAACTTCCCGGTCCCACATAATTAATGAATGTGCGCTTAAACCGCATCACTTTCTTCTATAAGTTTTTGCCGAATTGCACTTCTTTTTACAAGAGCCAGTAAAATTGGAGTTCATGCTGGCTATTCTTAATTTGTCCAAAATTTTGAGGCTGATTTGTTCTTAATTTGGTCTTAAATTAGTAGCATATGGGCCATTTAAAATCACATAGCAAGACAATATACATGACAATATTAAATGTGTTTTGATTGATTAAGAGTGAAGTGTTACAAACAAGATGGCCTCTTTTGCATGCTAATGCTTTCTATTGAAAAATTTTTATAAAAAACTATAAACAGAGAATGCTAGTACAGTACATAGTTTTGCTAGGAGCAACTAAGTTACGAAATTCAAAGATAAGAAGTCTTAAGGCTGTCAATTCTCCTCAGGAAAGTACGTTTCGTGTCCATTTGTTAATGGAAAGCTTCTGCATCGTTTTCTAAAATTACATTTTAGGACAAGGTTTCAGGCTCAGCCTCGTTCTTAAGGCCCGGCTAAACTAGGAAACATTGTCATGTGACATTCGTGTTTTGCAAATGTTTCACGAAATGTTTCCTAGTTTGGCCACCTTGTCATATGACAAAATCGATGAAAGATTGGTCATACGAATTTTTGACGATCATCAAAAATTTTGTGTGACATTTCATGTTGTATAACAATGTTTCCTAGTTTGACATGATGCTGTTAGACACTTCAATTCAATGTTGATAAATTCCATGCGCAGTCTTATGCTCAGTGGTTGTTTTAAGCTTCCGTGATAACATAACGATGAAACAAGTCAGTCAGGCAGTTCACAAAGAAGCCCAGGAGCCTTTATCTTTATCCTCCAGCATTTCCATGTAAACTTATGTGTCTCCTATGGCAAGCTCTTTCATTAAGTCAAGCAAGTCCATTTGCTCTTGTTCCATAACTACTGTCTAACTTTGCAAGACCTCTTCGTTTTCTCTTCTTCTTCATTCAGACCTTCTAATAGCAAAACGGCAACAACTGCTTTTCGCTTTACTTCCATTTTAGCTTCGATTTTTCGCACCAATAATCAGCAGCAACAGCAACAACAAAATGTTATCAGACTTTGTCAGACAAGTTTAGCCACCCTCATTTCGTGTCACAGACATATGGGAAAACATATTTTTCGTTTGTGCAACAATGTCATATGACAATTTTTCCTAATTTGGCCGAGCCTTTAATTTGTTCTTAATTTTCCACCAAAGCTTAGGCTCGTTTTCTTATAAAATTGTTCTTATTGAAAATAAGAGCGTGTATCGCATTGAAACTTTTATTCATTATATCTTCATCTGTCAAACTAACATATTATACATACTAACATACTAGTATTTCAATCCCTCTCCCTATGTATGTCCATGTTTGAGCACTTTTTGATTAGAAACCCTCTTCACGTATGGGCGCAGGTACAAATTGCGACCTTATCTTTAAAGCCGTAAGCTTGATAATATAGCTTCACTGTGAACCTGGAAGCAACCCGTGTGTTGAGTTAGAAAACAAGTAGAGAACTGCATTAACTGTTAATAAATTGAAGTTCTTTGAAGACGAAACGCTTAATGCATTGATTTCTTTTTGTATTTTTGTTCTTTAATCTTCAGCTAAAGATGGTGATAACAAAATGCCTTGTAAATGCTATGTCCCCTTTGAAAAATTTCTCTGACTTATGTAGCGTCCATGCTAATACATTTTCAGTAAGGTCTGTTTTAAGAAAGCTCCGTTTTTAATGGTATTAGTGTAGTTGGAAGACAAAATCGCAACTAAATGTATGCGTCTTTATATGAACAAGCATACACTCAGTTGCGTTTTTGCTTTATGTCCACATTAATGCGATTGAAAGCGCAGCTTTTTGAAAACGGAGCTTTCTGAAAACGCATTAGTGTGGACGCAAACTTAGAGCCAAACACATCCCTTCCCTTGTTCACACTTGCATGCATCATTGTTAGCTCCGTCCCTCCCCTAAGGTGTGAACATTCTTTATGGATGACACCATAGTTTATTGCAGCTTTTACGTCATGACTTTTTTATCTCTATATTTTATGGAAGTTATTAATATGATACGCTTAAGTTTTGTTGAACTGTAGGACTAACACCCGTCTTTATAAATTGTTATTACGCAATATATTTTATGTGTATTTGCGCTTTTTAGTACTTACCAATTTTGTGATAGTTCTCCATAGAGTAACTAATAGAAGTATTGTCTAGAGTATCCACTGCAGTTACAGAACTTTTTGAACATACTTAGAAGAGTCAAGTTATATATGACACTCAACGGTTACATCTTTAGTTTGAGAGAAGTGAGAAACATGTTAATAATCATCATCTTAACTATATGCATTGCAGTTGAATAGGAATAGATTTGGAAAAAAGCACCTTCATAGAAAAAAATGTTATAATACTAGTATGCTAGTATGTACAACATGTTAGTTAACAGATCATGATACAATGAATAAAAGTTTCAGAGCGATATACATTCCTTGTTTAAAAAGAACAATTTCATAAGAACACGAGTCTGAACTTTGGTGGAAAATTAAGAACAAATTAAGAACAAGACAGAGCCTGAAGCCTTGTTGTGAAATATAATCTTAGAAAACAATGCAGAAGCTTTCCATTAACAAATGGACACGAAACGTACTTTCCTTGTTAACCTGAGGAGAATTGACAACCTTGAAACTTCTTGTTTTTGATTTTGGCAACTTAGTTGCTCCTAGCAAGACTATGTACAGTACTAGCATTCTTTGCTTACAGATTTTTATAAACATTTTTCAATAAAAAGCATCAGCATGCAAAAAAGACCATCTTGGTTGTAACATTTCACTCTTAATCAATCAAAACACATTCAATATTGTCTTACATATTGTTGCTATGTGTTTCTAAATGGCCTATATGCTACTAATTTAAGACCAAATTAAGAACAAATCAGCCTCAAAATTTGGGAACCATTAAGAACAGCCAGCATGAGCCTCAGTTTTACTGGCTTTTATAAAAAAGGAGTGTAATTCGGCAAAAAACTTATAAAAGGAAGTGATGCGGTTTAAGCGTACATGCATTAATTATGTGGGACCGGTAAGTTCCCCGAAAAGTTCTAAAGCGCTTTCAATGCGATCAAACATAGCGTAAATAGTTGCTTCAGGGTGACTGGGAATACTCTCTATAGTGATTCAATCGCACAGACTGCAGAGTATATTAGAATGGTTTACTGAATTCCCAGAAGACCTTATGAGCGTTTTAGCAATAGTGATTTCTGCAGGGTAACTAGGAAAATCAGTCTAGCAAAGCAATCGCACTTGTCCAGATGAAGAATGCTTTAGGAAGGTTCACTTAAGTCCTAGAAAGCCAGTAAAGTTACAAAAAAAAGACGTAAATTATTGGAAAATACATACGCATTTCAGTGGTGATTGGAGAGCAGATATTTTAACAGCAATTGGATCTTAAATTACAGACTAGTGCGTTGGGAAATTGAAGATGAAGCTGAATCAGATTAATGACGCTAGTTCTTATCAATCATATTCCAGTAGTACGTCAAATTATGATGGCGAAATGAGCCTGCTTAGCATCAAGGGCGATTTCCAAGTCAGTCTATTGATAGCAGGCTTTGCGATCTTAGCCCTCATTTCGCTGTGCCTAGCAGGAAGACCACGGAATACAAGCATCTGCTTCTTAAACATGCTTCAGTTTTGTTATGAGTGGTGTTGCTGTCGTCTTGATTGTGCTTCCAAACTCAATCCAAATGAAGCAATAATGAGGTACATCGAAGAACCTCCGTTAGACACAAATGAATTCATAGACCACGTACTCTCTAATGAGTATATCAAGAGTATTTTGAATTCATTTGCTCTCGAGTTGCCAGAGTATTTTCTCAGCATACTACCAGCTGGGAGTCTGAGAGAGGGGTTTGGAAGAATTCTTCCTTCAACATCAGTGCTTGCATCAGATTTCGACATCATGCTGATCCCAGATGCTGCTTTGGTTGGCCATTCAGCAAAAACGTATGTTGGACAAGAGAGGCCTTTATTTGCAACAGTAGAGTCAGAGGAAATAGAGGATGGGTTTCTTTGGCTCAGATTGGAGAATGAATATATGTTGCAATGGAAGGACTTGTGCATACGAAGGCAGACGGAAGGGGAAGGGTACAGCTACCTATCAAGCCATAAGGTTCATGATCTGATTGAGAAAACTTTCTCAAAAAGCGAGAAGATTCTTTATGCCATCAAAAGGATGACTGGAAGTAGCAAAGGAGCACAGGTGTACATTGAAAGAAATGGACCAGCACTCACACTGAAAGTAGTTACAAAAAGTGTCAAAACATGTGGAATGAAATGCTGCAATAAACTTTGTAATTGTTGTGACAGAGAGCGGGATGACATTATGTTCTATTGTGATTTTACATTTTCACTCTACTGCCCACAGTGGCCGGATAAATCAAGTAAGTCATTTTTAACGTGATATTTGCTTGTTTTATGAATGTCAGTACCAGTGATGTGCCGAGACACCTTCTGTTGGGGGGGGGGGCGTACTGACCAATAGACTATTGCGACTAAATTGTTACTAAAAGAAAAAGTCACAGAAAATACTGTGGCCAACCCTCTTGGCAGCCTGGCTAACTTTTGACCAACTTTCTTGCAAATTTGAAAATATTGGGAAAGGCAACGCCCCACCGCCCACCCTATCGGCACATCCCTGGTTAGTACTCGAGATATGGAATGATCTCATGACTGTGATCTCGTGTTCTATTACAAAGAAATCGGGTGAAAAGATTACATTGGGAAACAAGAAAACAGTTTCTCATTGGTCTGTTCTTTACTGTTTCGCCACCATTTTGGAAGGGAAAAGCCAACTATTTCATTCATTTATAACAGCAGTAGGAAATTACTCTAAAAACAACCTTAACAAGTGATGGGACTAAACTGGAAACTTTTTCTGGAATGCAAAGAGACATTTTTTATTCATTGTTTAGAAGTAGACTGCACTAGAGGAACCCACGTCATTGGGAAGGCATTTGATATCTCTGCATTACACAAAAGTTTAATCATCGGACAATTATGTCAAAAGCTGTGTGAAGAAGGTTTTACTTTTGAAAGCACACTTCATGAAAAATTTTTTCCTTGAGGTATGATGATAATCCAACATATTAAACAATATTGAGATAAACAGAAAACGGGGAATTATATCTTCTTCTTCTTCTTTCGCTGCTCCCTATTCTACTAGGGGTCGCCACAGCGAATTTTCCTTCTCCAATTTCTTCTGTCATGTACCTCTCCTTCATTAACTCCAACTTCCTTCATTCCGTCTTCAACTGCATCCATGAATCTTCTTTTTGGTCTTTCCACTTTCTTTTTCCCTGGTAATTCTATTTCCAGCGTCCTTCTTCCAACATAAGCATTCTCTCTTCTCTTCACATGACCATACCATCGCAATCTTGATTCTCTCACCTTTTTACTGATCTGTCCCACCTTCACTGTTCCACGAATGCATTCATTTTAAATTTTGTCCTTTCTTGCTACTCCCAGGGCAAATCTAAGCAATTTCAACTCTGCCACATCCAGCTCTGCCTCCTGACTTTTTTCTCCACTGTCTGTAAGCCGTATATCATGCTAGGTCGAACTACAATCTGATGAATTTTTCCCTTCACTCTTGCTGGTACTCTTCTGTAACATAACAGTCCCGACATTTTCCTTCATGCGTTCCATCCTGCTTTCACGTGTTTTCATCTCCCTTGTGCACCCTCCATCTGCTTGCATTGTAGAGCCGAGATATTTAAGTTCCTCTACCTTGGGTACTTCTGCTCCTCACGTTGTTACCGTTGAAAATCTCATCTCTTGTGCATTTGCACATAATTATTCTCTCTTGGTCCTGCTCACTTTCATTCCTCTTCTCTCCAAAGAATTCCTCCACCTCTCCAAATCCTGTTTGATTTCTTCTCCACCTTCTCTCACTAGCACAATGTCATCCGCAAGCATCATTGACCAAGCTGCTTCATTCCTCACCTCTCCTGTAAGCTGATCCATGACTACAGCAAACAATAATGGGCTCAGCGCTGACCCTTGGTGCAGACCTACCTTGACATTGAAAGGTTCAGTCTACCCAGCCGCACATCTCACAACTGTCTCGCATCCTGTATACATGTTTTGAATAACGCTTATATATATTTCAGTCACTCCAGCCTGCCTCATACAATGCCACAGCTCTTGTCTTGGCACCCTGTCATAGGCCTTCTCCACGTCAATAAACACACAATGAAGTTCTTTCTGCCCATCTCTGTACTTTTCTATCATCATTCTCAGTGTAAATATTGCATCCGTTGTACTTATCGCCGGCATAAAGCCATATTGCTTTTGGCTGATCTACACTTCCTGCCTTATTCTTCCATCAATTACCCTTTCCAACATCTTCATTGAATGATTCATTAATCTTATGTCTCGATATTTACTGCAACATTGGGCACCCCCCTTGCTTTTAAAGATGGGTATCAGTGTACTATACCTCCACTCTTTTGGCATCTCCCCACTCTGCAGGATCTTGTTGACTAATCTCGTAAGAAAGTCCACTGCTGCTTCACCTAAACACTTCCATGCTTCCACTGGTATTTTATCTGGGCCTACTGCCTTCCCATTCTTCATTTTTTTCATAGCATTTCTCACTTCTTCCATATTAACCCTTGGCACCTCCCTCTTTGTCCCTGAGGCTAAGTCTGTTCTCTTTTCATGATCATTATCTTCATTCATTAACTTTTCAAAATACTCCTGCCACCGCCTTAAGATGTCTCCTTCACTAATCAATGGCTTTCCATCGGCATCTTTGATAACTCTGATCTTCTGCACATCCTTACTTGCCTCGTCCCTTTGTTTAGCTATCCGGTACGCCTCCTTCTCTCCCTCCTTAGATCTAGACTTTCATACAACCTTCTATAGGCTTCTACCATTGCCAGTACCACAGCCTTCTTCACTTGCTTACAACACTTTTTGTATTCCCTGTTTCTTTCCTCACTTCCTTCTCTATCCCATCTCCTCTTTGCCTTCTTCTTTTGTTGAATGCACTCCTGCACATCCTTATTCCAACACCAAGTTTCTTTTAGTACCTTTTTCTTTCTTGATAGCACTCCCAGTACGTCCTTTGCTACTACTCTCAGCCTCTGCAGTCTCTCCCAGTCCTCTGTAAACACTTCTCCTAACTCTTCCATTACCTTTTGCTGGAATGACAGCCTGTAATCTTATTCTTTCAACTTCCACCATCGAAAATTTGGCTCCACTTTGTATCCTCTTTTGACCCGAGTCACCAATTTAACTCTGCAGACCACCATTCTAATGTTGCTTGACCACACTGTCACCATGTAACACCTTGCAATCACTCACTTCTCGCACGTTGTCCCTTCTACATAGTACGTAGTCAACTTGTGACTTATTCTCCCCACTTTTATATGTTGCTTGGTGCTCCCTTGTCTTTCTGAAATAGGTGTTAAGAAATGCCGTCCCGAGCCTTGTTGCAACCTTTAGCCATTTCTCCTTCATCATTTCTTGCTCCCAATCCATACTTCCCATCACCTCATCATCTCCTGCATTACCTTCCCCAACATGCCCATTTAAATCCGCACCAACAACAATCCGCTCGTTTCTTGGTATATCATTTACTGTCTCATCCATATTTTTCCAAAATTCTTCATTTTCCTCTTTGTCACAACAAACTTGTGGAGCATAAGCACTCACTATATTTGCCACTACCTTTCCTATTTCCAACTTCATTTCGAAGACCCTGTCTGATACGCGACTTACTTCATGAAACCCTAAGTAAGCTCTGGCTTCAAAATGATTCCAGTACCATTTCTTTTCTTATCTAACCCATGAAAGTGTAACTTATATCCATTTTCCAATTCCCTAGCTTTACTTATCATCCATTTTGTCTCCTGAACGCGTGGAATATCAACCTTCCTTCTATCCATAATATCTACAATTTCACTGCCTTTTCTCGCCATGCTTCCAATCTTCAATATCCCTACTCTTAAACTTATCACTTTTGCTTTCCTCCTTGCCAGCTGCTTTTGGGCTTGCTTTCCCCCTCTCTGCCTTCTCTTCTTTTTTGCTCCAACAGTAGCATAATTTCCATCAGCACCCTGTTGGGACACAGTACTAATGGCGGCCGTTATAAACCCGGGCCCCGACGGGTTCGGTAAAGAGTTCTTTGACTTTCCTTTCATCCGCATTTTGAACTGGCACAATTTTTACACCGTATGCCCTTACTGACGCAACCTCTGCTTGGTGAAAAATCACCACAGGTAGAGGACACTCGAGTATTTTTATCGTGACACCATCAATAGGGAAGTAGCCAACCAAGGCTAAAGAGTCCCCCCTACCCATGAAGTCACCCCTGCTGAAGACCACCTCAGGAGAAAAATCTTAGGGGGATATTTTACTCATATCTGGGACCCTGTCAGGTGCTACCACTCTGGGTCAGAGTGGACCTGGGAGTAGTGGTAATTAAAGGATAACTCCATTTTTCCCAAAACTCCAGAAACCTCAAACTGGAGCCTTGCCACCGGATGCAGTTTAATGTCAATACCCAGGGCATAAAATGGGGAATGATATATTGGGCCAAAATTATTTTGATGTTGTGATATTTTGATTTCTTGCCTTTGTATGAAACGATAATTTGTGGTTTATATAAGGCATTAGTAAGAGATGTATCTTAACTCTAGCACAATCATTGTACCAAACGACCTTTTCAAAATCAAGAGAAATATTACCAATGCGGTTACATTTTAGATTGGTTTAGCAATGAAAGACGGAGGAATTGGCCATCACCAGACATTGTCGATAAAATTCTAGATATTGGCTGTCATGTTGTTCCTAAACCATCCACTGATAGCATTGTTAAACTTCATACTGGTATTGTTTACATATTTTTACTTTTTCCACGTAGAAATAATAAAACAGTTTATTGATAGGCAGGGGTAATTCATAAACATTTACCAAGAGGGGCTCTACGTGCAATATCATTCAGTGGGTGTAAGCTATTTGCAGCCACGCCCATGTTTTTAAAGATGGAGACATAAAGGTTTTGTCTAATAGTAATATAATATAGCCAACATCTAGAAAGAATTTAATTGCCATGTAGCAGTAAGGAGATTCATACTATAGAGATCATTTGGAACAAGGTTAACAGATGAATAGAAAAAAATGTAAGGGGGGGGGGCTGAGTTCCTAAATGAGTAACAGTTGTAGCAAGGGTGGCTCCACCCCCTTGAGCCCCCTAGAAGTCACCCCTATTTATGGCTGTTGTGAATAATCGATTCTTAAACTACTCCTTAATTTCATCTTCTTCATTCTATTAATTTCTGTTTTACTCAAATTGGAATCTATTCAATAAGATGATTGACAAATGATGTCATTGCTTTTAAGTGATTTTCAACTTAGATTGATCCTCATGTTACTTTTTCTCTGCATTTGATCAACACAATCTTCTGTCAATAATCTAAAGCTTTCTGCCCTTCTCCAGATCAGCCGACGAACACTACATTTAGCCAAAGTCCTGGACTTGAATGGCGTTACTCCTTTTCTCAACCGGAAATCGTTCTTGCTGCTGAAATACCAGAAAAAGCGAGAGGTGCATATCTTGCTCTGAAAGCTGTGAATAAGAGATATTTTAGCAAAGGGTTCATTAAATCTCTTCCCAGCTACGCAATGAAATGTGTACTGCTGCAAATGCTGGAAGAAACCGAAGCTCAATTTTGGGAGCGCCATCACGACTCTGTGGATGTGTTCATTAAGATGTTGGATATTCTACATCAGCACCTCAGCAACAGAGTTTTCCCACACTATTGGATTCCAAGTATTAACCTCACCAAGGATCTGGATACTCCAACGCTGGAAGCCCTGTGTCAAAAAGTGAATACGGTGCGAAACAAGCCCCAAGCGTTCATTGCTGAAAACTGGTTGGAAGTTACTCGTTGCCTGCGTTTGAATTGCTGTGCTTGTTGTGCATTTGGCAAAAGTGCTTCATTGTATAAGGGCGTCGTATCGAATTTTCTATACGTGAAACGTAGCTGTTGCCCACTCTGTTTTGTCCCATGTTCATACGGAAATGCATGTTGCTGCTTAGGGCCTTGTCCTTATGACAAACTGAACATGGATGTTTATTAAGGATACCACTCATGGATGTTTATTAAGTTTATAGTTGCTGTAGATCAGTTGTTCTTAACCTTTTTTGGAGGTGCGTAACCCCACAAGTTCCATACATGCCCACATCGAGCCGTTTGTTGTTGGACAAATAAACTGTGCTTTTGTCTTCAAGTTAAAAAAGCATATGCTTATAGCTATATACTGTATTAGTGAACAACCTGTAATATGCATTATTTTGACACAAAATAGCTGCGTTCAAAGAACAAAACCATGATCAACTGCAGCCAATGATGGCCAAGCAGAGCGTGACATTATGAATCATAAGAATGGGGTGAACCAAACCGCGGAACCACTGAAACTGGCCCACCGAACTTCTGGGGTTGGATCGAATCCAGGTTAAGAACCACTGCTGTAGACTAATTTGCATCTTTTATTGTTGTTATATAATGTTAACCTTGCTACAATTCCTTTTTCGATTCACATTGTTGAGGTACAATGTGCCCATTGTTTTGCTAGCATTCTGGTACTTGCTCTTTGGCCCCGGAATATGTGGGGGGGGGCTTAATAGGTGTGATAGGGACACTTTGCTATCGAGAATTACCACACAGAAAACAACTTGTTATTTCTGTTTCATTCACGCAACTAGCAAAGCTAATCAACAAAAAAGCTCCCTCTAAGGGTTTGACAGCCATAGGGCTAATGCTCTAAAGTGAAAGTACATAATTGGGATGTATTATTAATAAGCAGGGGGTTTGAAATTTCTTTAAGATGAAGTACGCAGGGTGGAGGGGGCTGAAAAGTTGTGAGTGGTTTGTATGTTTGTTTGGGCTTACTGTGTTCAAATTAGTGTAAATATCAACGCAAGCAATCACTTCTCGGAATCTTGCAGACTCAACTCTTCTGCCGGTTTCTTCTAGAAAATTTTAATATTCATTAAGTGTGGGCCTAAGGAGAGCGGTGGGCTCGGTACTATTTTTGAAAAAATAAGCTGGCCGGAAGGGGATTGTGAAAACGAGGTAAGTGCATAAGTCCAGATTCGCAGTGCACAAGACAATAAATCTGTTGGACTGGAATCAATGCTATATTAACACCCATACAATAATTGCTGCGTGAAAGTTGTTATTAACATGAAGAAGATAGTATGCTGTAGTGTTGTACGAAGCTCACTCTTTACATCATGCAGAAAAACACGGATTAGTAGGGTTTTCAATAACCGCAGGTAGGGGTGTGTCAATGATCTTAGAGCCAATCGAAGTGCTATCGTGATTCCATAATTATAGAAAATCGTTTAACTGATACCACAATATCCAATAAATGAATATATGCTGATGGGACTTTGGAAATTTGCATATAGTGAAGAATTTGGCTCGACATGGGCGTGGAGTAGCTGAAGGATGGGTGTACTGATGACCATAGGTCGTTTAAACTGTTCATGTTGAAAGCTGTCATACTACTTAGTGCGGAAATTTGCAACTTTTACTGTTCATTTAATTTTGTATCTTGCTCACTTTCAGAGTGCATTCCGTGCCATACTGGAAAGTATGGCAGCCGCATGCTCGAGATTTTTACTGTCAAGTGTAGATTCTGGAAGAGAAGGAAAGTGTGCCCAGTGGCGTAGCTCAGCAGTGACTGCATGCGTGCACACACAACCAAAACTTGCCTGCATGAGCGAGATCTCATTGAAGATTGCCATACTTTTTCCAGTATCTTGACAAAGGGCTTGTGGTATAATTTTCAGTATGGTAATATTGTCTAATGCAAAATTTCTTAATTACATACACCCTACTAATTTGAGAGCAGATTAAGAACACTTCAGCCTAAAAATTTTGGAGGAATTCAGAACTTCCAGCCTCAACCTCAATTTTCCTGGGTTTTTTTTATAAAAAAGAGTGTAGTCTTTTTCAAAATTCCAACATACTTTTGTCACACAGAAAGAAAACTTTTTGTTAGCCAGCAGAATGCTTTTTTTAGGACTTTCACATCCACAAGGAATTATGATGTTGCAATCATTGGAGGTGGCATTGTTGGCTTGGCAACAGCACAAGAATTAATATCAAGGCAACCCAAATTGAAATACATTGTTCTTGAAAAAGAAAACAAGCTTGGTATGTTGTTTGTAATTTTGCAACAATTAAATCCATGTACAGAGCCTGGATCATGTCACTTTAGTAAGAATGGAAGAATGACCACCATTTGCATTCCACTGTTAATGGATGCATTAATTGTTCAAAATCTGTACTCAGCCAGAAAAATTTTGGTCATTATGGTATAAACCCATCCATTTTTCATCATCGTGACTTTTTCATCATCAGATGTTAATTAGTTATATCTTTCTTTATCATGTCTTAAATGACCATACCTTTCTTCATCCTTTTTTACAGCATCACAGCTTTCCTTATCAAATTATTTCTATCTAATGGAATACCAGATATTATCTACCAAGTCTACGAGACCTATCCCTATAGCAAAGTATATATATATATATATATATATATATATATATATATATATATATATATATATATATATATATATGCAAAAAGAAGTGGGCTGCAAAGGTTCATATATGAAGCAAATGTTACAGAAGACATAGTCTCAAATTGACACTAAAGTACCCATTTAAAACAAAAAGTAAGAAATTATCCAATAGAGAAGTCTTGGCATTCTGTGCCAAAAAGCAATGCTCATTTTTGAGAAGGCATACATTGTACAGAGCTTTCAGCAATATTTAAGGTAAATGACCAATTGTAGATGGTAAAGGGCTGTGTGCCATGGAACAATATTCAAATATGTGTACTTTTTGCAACATTTTATGTCAAAGTAGATAGGAGTTTAGCCAGCAATGAATTCCCTGTAGCCACCTACTGAAAGCTTTGATCATGTAGCTGGTATGATTGTACTATGTGTTTTCACGACAACTCTCTTGCAGTATAGAAATTTTCTGTTGTTGAGAGTTTTGGAATTCTTATGGTTATGGTTTTGGTTCTAGGTATGTTTACAGTTATGGCAATGTTTGTGCCAAAAGCAATTTTAAGTTTTGAGAAGGCGTGCATTGTAAAAGTGATATATTTGCATGTTATAAAAAAAATTTAGCAATATTGTCTTTTCATATAGCATTACACCAAACTGGACATAACAGTGGAGTGATTCATGCTGGCATTTACTACAAACCAGGCACTTTGAAAGCAAAATTATGTGTCCAGGGTCTAGAAATGACTTACAAGTATTGTGATGAACATGGAATTCCATACAAGAAATGTGGAAAGGTTTTATAAAACATTGTATAATCTTTTTCTATTTTATTTTGTCATTTATTTTCATTGTCATTATTATTATAATTTTTGTCATCACAATCATTATCACTATAATTAAAATCATCATTTTGGCAATTATTATATTCATCTTGGAAGCTTCATACTTGCTAGAAGATAGGCAGTTTGCTATGGCTACCTGTTTTAAAGCAGAAAGGACAGGAAAATCATCATCATCATCATCATCATCATCATCATCATCATCATCATCATCATCATCATCATCATCATCATCATCATCATCATCATCATCATTATCATCATCATCATCATCATCATAACTTTGGTTACCTTGATCATGATAATTCTCAAAGACAAAAGATTGTTCTAATCATTATGATTAACACTTTAAGTCCATTTTCTATTCTAGCCTTGTTTTGTACATAATTTTATTTCAATAGCTTTGTAGAAAATGGCAAAATGCGAATTTAGTACTAGCATAACATTATAACTGTAAAGCTTTATTGTTGATATGAATATAGCTAATTCTAGATTTTATTGCACGCAATCCTTTAAATTCAGTTATTTTAGATTCAGTTTTCTATGGATGAGCATTGGGTTGTTGAATTATGTAATACTTTAGAGAATACAATGACTCTATAGCATAATTTCATAGTGTAGTTAATGATAAGAAGCAGTTTCTCAAAGTGTTATTTTGAGTAGTGTTGAATACTGAATGCAGTTTCTGAAATTTCAGTTTTTGGGTTTTTTTGTTGTCATTTTTGCAGTTTTCATAAATTTCATGTGTAACATTTTGGATCAAAGAAAGAGTCAAATAACATAAACGTTTAGTCATCATTAGCAGGATTGCAATCATTCATTCATAATATAAGATTCAAATTATTTTGAAGATGATGTTTGTGTGTACAAGCTGATTGGCCCAGTTGTGGTAAAGTAGGATACTTCTGAAGCCAGAATAAATGTTGATGTTGATAAGCGCTATCCTTTTACCTATAAAGTTGAGCCAAGTGAGGGTGACTGTTGAAATTGAGCATTGGATCACCTCTTCAAAGAACGACGTACTAGGTGAAATGTTCTTGAAAAAATTCACGACCAGTTTCTAGATCCCCACTCCAATGGCACTTGGAATAATTAGGTTGTCGACTGAAGTTTACTCAACACATTGATTTAAGCAACGCCATACTTATCTATGCAAAAAGTAATCTGAAGTATGCATCAAAATTTGAAGGACTTCTGTTTAATGTTAATGATTTGGTGCGAAGTTGGTTTTGCGTTTTTTGCGGTTTTTAGTGTGCGGTTTTTGACGGTTTTCGGTTTTTGCGGTTTTGCGGTGTTGAACACTAATTTTGAGCCTTTTATTTTATTTCTATTATTTCTCTCTAAGGTGCAACCAGTACGAAGTTTTTCAATTTTAGTATTCCAGTAAAGCAGTGCTTCTCAATTATTTTTTGTAAGGCCCCCATGGAAGGAGAAGCTATTTCACGCCCCCCCAATCGCTATAAATAAGACCCTTATCTATAAAAATTGTATTTGCATACCTATTCCCGGGATCATGCGCGCCCACTCTAGCATTGTATCACACCCCCCTTGAGGGTCACGCCCCACTACTTGAGACATGCTGCAGTAAAGGATTTATGTAGATGTTATGATGCCAGGCGTTTTATTGATGTTTACGATCTATTTTTCTATCAGCTATGGTATCCCCCTGTGTTCTTCCATTCTTGCAGTTAATTGTTGCTGTAACGAATGATGAAGTGCCACGTTTGGAGGATCTTTACCAACGTGGCATTATGAATGGTGTTGAAGGTCTTACTTTTTTGTCTCGAAAAGAGCTGAAAGAAGTTGAACCACATTGTGAGGTTAATTTGAAGTCTTATCTTTCTTACAATAGTTGTAAATGCTTTCTCAATTTATGAAATCGTAAGGTATTTTGCTATCAATGGAAAGTTATTTGCAATTAGTAGTTTTTATTCATTGGTCAATTTCTCTGTTTTTTGCTATTTTGAAGACAAATGATGCCATATTTAAGATATTTTGAATTTTGTAAGCTGTTTCATGTTAGTCAGGGCAGAGTTTTAAGTTCTTGATTGGCAAACAAAGGAATCACCATCGAAGGGCTCCATTGATGGTGATTATTGGCAGGAATCCTTCGATGGTGATTCCTTTGCTAGCCAATCAAGATTTGACGCCTATGCTATAGCAATCTAGTTATGTAGTGTTCTACCAATGCAATTTTGCTGCTATTTGTTTGAGACTACCAAAAGTATTTGTTGTTTTTTCCTCTGGGATTGCTTTGCAAAGATATGTGAAGATCAGGGATTTCTGAACTTGCCTCCAGAATCCACATTCCGTGGTCTGTTTCTTTTGTTTACAAACAGTGACAACCTGATTTAGGTCTTGTTAGTTCCTTACTTCTACTACTATATATAGAAGTTATTCTTCTGTTGTTTTCTATCTTTGCTGATATGCTTTTTTTAGGGGAAAATTGCCTTGTTCTCTCCCAACACTGGAATTGTAGATTGGGGGCAAGTTGCACGAAAATTTGGCGAAGTGTTTACTAAGCAAGGAGGAGAAATCAACACTGGATACGAGGTTAATTTTTGGCGCTACTTAGATTTTGAAGATGAACTACATTTTAGTAGCAGCAACTCTCTCATTTACATCTTTCTTTGTTTTGCATTGTCGAGGTCTGTGGAGTTTTGGCAATGCCTTGTTCTATCGATATGCTTTTTGGAATACGCTTGAGAATATGTTCTCTTACCATTTGAGCGGACCTTTTAGCATGATATAAAGCTGCAACAACATAATTATCAGTGTTAATGAATGGTTTTAGTCATAGAAAAAAATACTCATTTATTTTAAGACAGTTTTATCACCATAAACTTGTATGCATGGTATTCATCAATTTTATTATGATTCTTTATCCCAAGGTGACTGAGTTTAAAAA
>WIPJ01002561.1:92249-102788 GCA_018155075.1 Cassiopea andromeda | reverse complement strand
ATGTAATACTTTAGAGAATACAATGACTCTATAGCATAATTTCATAGTGTAGTTAATGATAAGTAGCAGTTTCTCAAAGTGTTATTTTGAGTAGTGTTGAATACTGAATGCAGTTTCTGAAATTTCAGTTTTTGCGGTTTTTTGTTGTCGTTTTTGCAGTTTTCATAAATTTCATGTTTAACATTTTGGATCAAAGAAAGAGTCAAATAACATAAACGTTTAGTCATCATTAACAGGATTGCAATCATTCATTCTTAATATAAGATTCAAATTATTTTGAAGATGATGTTTGTGTGTACAAGCTGATTGGCCCAGTTTTGGTCAAGTAGGATACTTCTGAAGCCAGAATAAATGTTGATGTTGATAAGCGCTGTCCTTTTACCAAAAAATTTGAGCCAAGTGAGGGTGATTGTTGAAATTGAGCGTTGGATCACCTCTTCAAAGTACGACGTACTAGATGAAATGTTCTTGAAAAAATTCACGACCAGTTTCCAGATTCCTACTCCAATAGCACTTGGAATAATTAGGTTCTGGACTGAAGTTTACTCAATACATTGATTTAAAGCAACGCCATACTTATCTATGCAAAAAGTAATCTGAAGTATGTATCTAAATTTGAAGGACTTCTGTTTAATGTTAATGATTTTTGTCCGAAGTTGGTTTTGCGGTTTTTAGTGTGTGGTTTTTGACGGTTTTCGGTTTTTGCGGTTTTGCGTTGTTGAGCACTTATTTTGAGCCTTTTATTTTATTTCGATTATTTCTCTCTAAGGTGCAACCATTACCAAGTTTTTCAATTTTAGTGTTCCAGTAAAGCAGTGCTTCTCAATTATTTTTTGCAAGGTTCCCCATGGAAAGAGAAACTACTTCACGCCCCCCCCAATCGCTATACATAAGACCATTATCTATAAAAATTGCATATTCATACCTATTCCCGAGATCATGCGCGCCCACTCTAGCATTGTATCACACCCCCCTTGAGGGTCACGCCCCACTATTTGAGACATGCTGCAGTAAAGGGTTTGAGTAGATGTTATGATGCCAGGCGTTTTATTGATGTTTACGATGTATTTTTTTATCAGCTATGGTATCCCCCTGTGTTCTTCCATTCTTGCAGTTAATTGTTGCTGTAACGAATGATGAAGTGCCACGTTTGGAGGATCTTTATCAACGTGGAATAATGAACGGTGTTGAAGGTCTTACTTTTTTGTCTCGAAAAGAGCTGAAAGAAGTTGAACCACATTGTGAGGTTAATTTAAAGTCTTATCTTTCTTACAATAGTTGTAAATGCTTTCTCAATTTATGAAATCGTAAGGTATTTTGCTATCAATGGAAAGTTATTTGCAATTAGTAGTTTTTATTCATTGGTCAGTTTCTCTGTTTTTTGCTATTTTGAAGACAAATGATGCCATATTTAAGATATTTTGAATTTTGTAAGCTGTTTCATGTTAGTCAGGGCAGAGTTTTAAGTTCTTGATTGGCAAACAAAGGAATCACCATCGAAGGGTTCCTTTGATGGTGATTATTGGCAGGAATCCTTCGATGGTGATTCCTTTGCTAGCCAATCAAGATTTGCCGCTAATGCTATAGCAATCTAGTTATGTAGTGTTCTACCAATGCAATTTTGCTGCTATTTGTTTGAGACTACCAAAAGTATTTGTTGTTTTTTCCTCTGGGATTGCTTTGCAAAGATATGTGAAGATCAGGGATTCCTGAACTTGCCTCCAGAATCCACATTCCGTGGTCTGTTTCTTTTGTTTACAAACAGTGACAACCTGACTTAGGTCTTGTTAGTTCCTTACTTCTACCAGTAAATATAGAAGTTATTCTTCTGTTGTTTTCTATCATTGCTGATATGCTTTTTTCAGGGGAAGATTGCCTTGTTCTCTCCCAACACTGGAATTGTAGATTGGGGGCAAGTTGCACGAAAATTTGGTGAAGTGTTTACTAAGCAAGGAGGAGAAATCAAAACTGGATACGAGGTTAATTTTTGGCGCTACTTTGACTTTGAAGATGAACTACATTTTAGTAGCAGCAACTCTCTAATATACATCTTTCTTTATGTTGCATTGTCGAGGTCTGTGGAGTTTTAGCAATGCCTTGTTCTATCGATATGATTTTTGGAATACGCGTGAGAATATGTTCCATTACCATTTGAGCGGGCCTTTTCGCATGATATAAAGCTGAAACAACATAATTATCACTGTTAATGAATGGTTTTAGTCATAGAAAAAAATACTCATTTATTTTAAGACAGTTTTATCACCATAAACTTGTATGCATGGTATTCGTCAATTCTTTATCCTAAGGTGACTGAGTTTAAAAAAGTTTTGACGGAATCAAGTATTGAAACAGAACAAGAAAGTGAGTCATTATCTTTTTATAAGCTTGGTTGCTGATATCAGGATCAGGGCATCAAAAAAGTGAGGCAACATGAAGCCTTGTTTCCAGGAAATTTTGTTTAAAATGACCAGTAAATTTTGCAAAATAAAAAATTATGAAATTATGAACACATCTTGATGAAAAATTATTCACTACCATACATAAATTAAAGCGTCGACTTTCATAAGCTTTTTCTCGGTGTTTTTGTCATCTAAAGTGGTTTAACGATGGATCTCCATCTGACGGAGCACATAAATATTTTGGATAGCCAGCAGGAAATTTTTCAGGATTCATACTGAACCTGGAAAACCTGACAAATAGGTCATTTTTACGAAAAATCATGGGAAACCTGGAATAGTCCGGGAATTTTTTATAATTTTTATTCAAGTGAGGGAAAAGCCAGGGAAAACAGATTATTTAGTCCATGTATTATTTTCATCTGTTTGCATAGTTCCTCGCAAAGGGTTGTTTAATTTATTGTTAATAAATGTGAACTTTATCATTTTGCATAGTGCTATAGCAAGTTCCTGTACACTACCTATCTATCAGGCTTCATTTTCCTTTCCAATTTTTGTAAATATGTCAAAGTTGGGCCAGGAATAAAGTGAATGTTTCTGACTATCAGTCAAGGATAGTCAGGGAATATTCAGGGAATTTTGAGTGACGTAATGGGTATGAACCCTGTTTTTACCGAATCTGCCGTTCCCAGGAAGTGACTTTTTGTCGATGCGCTGGCTAGGATACCTATAATACGCTTAATTGTATATGTATGAAGTAATCAATTCACTTAAAAGGCCTTGATTTTGTTTTTGTTGCAGATAAAACATACCCAATTAGAATTTCTGGGAAGAACCAGGTTTGTGCAACGCTGTTAAAGTTTTCTGTGATTTTAATAATGAATTCCATTGTGTTATTATGAAAGATTTAGTGTATCAGAGATTATAGCTTTTATTGTTATGTATGGCAATAACTCTTACCTTTCCACCACTCCGACTGTGGAATGAGCTAGCCTTCTGTCTGCTGGCAGGTCTCTGATGAACCCGTCACTGCTCCAATCTTCCATGTTTTCCACAGCACCTTTTATCAGCAAAAACTACCAGTGAAAATTATTAAATCCCTGAAGTTGTTTATGTATTGTCAGTTGCCCTTTCTGCACTTTTTTCTTGTTGGATCTGAATGTCATAATTTATCATTCTCAATTTCTCTGTAATAGAACATATTTGTGCATTGTTAGATTGTGATTTTGCAGATTTACGCTCTGTCCATCGATTTTAGGAACCCGTTCAATGTCGTTATGCTCTCACTTGTGCTGGTCTCCAATCGGACAGAGTAGCAGAAATGACTGGCTGCAGTAGTGAACCAAAAATTGTACCATTTCGCGGAGAATATTTAGTGCTCAAACCCGAGAAACAATATCTTGTTAAAGGAAATATCTATCCTGTGAGTATTTCAAGGATGCCATATTATCAACTCTCAATACCTTTCTGACTCTCACTTACTTCTTGCTCCCTTTGCAATCATTTGTTGAATCCTTACTACCTTCCCTTCACTACCTTTTCTCACCTTCTTCCTGTCAATCCTTTCTCAATTCTTTTTTACCATTTTTGTTTTATTACTTTTCCTGCCTTTCATTTTACTAATTTGATTATTATATTCTTTATAACTATTTATTTAAGTTCCATATCAACTTTAAATGCAGTTTCTGAACTTCTCTGTGAAAGGTCCCAGATCCCAGTCTACCATTCCTTGGAGTGCATTTTACACCTCGTATGGACGGCGGTGTTTGGTTAGGGCCAAATGCTTTGCTGGCTTTCAAAAGAGAAGGATATAAATTTTGGGACCTTAGCATTTCAGATCTCGCAGATTCGCTGAGCTCTAGGTATGACTTTTTGTTGAAAACGCATTTTTATGTTGAATATCAGATATTGTTTATACGTGAAAGGGGAGTATTGAATCCTGTTAGTTCCATTAAGAGCTTTAGCACTAGAAACATGTCAATGACAGTTGGCAGCTACAGTATATGCTCCATAAGATACTTTCACGTATATCTCTTACCATGTTTAGCTTGCATCATCTCTTTTCACTTTGAGAAGAGTCATTCCGTCCTGAAAAAATACATATTTTAGAAGTTTTTAGTACATTTTGGTTTTTCTAATTATTATCGTTATATTTTTTAGCTGTTGTTGTGTGCATAAATTTATCACGGCCTCCTGAAAGTCCGTCTTTCTAGATGGACCGCGCTACTGTCTACAGAATTGTAGAATGAAGTGAAATAAAAAGTGCAATGATACAACTCCATTTTGAAATTAGTTCATTTCAACAATACAGATTATTTATCATGACACATTAATTACGGCGTTTGGATCGACTTCCAAAGGAGCTTGAGCTCAGTGCATGAAAAGCACAGTTTTTGAACTAGACCTAGTATCATTCGAGCGTCTATCTAGTTTACACTTTTTTGTGACATCCTGTGATGCGCCTCCAGCTAACCTGGAAAATTTGGAACAATTTTGTCAGCAAAACGGTTCCAAGAAATATGGATTCTATCATTTCCAAGAAGTAGGGGCGTATTCCAGTATTGATTGAATTTTTCTTCTTTTCTTAGAGGGTTACGTAAACTCATTGGAAAGAATTTAATGTTTGGTATTGGAGAGTTTCGCCGAAGTTTTGACCTGCATGCACAGATTAAGCAGTTGCAAAAATACATTCCTGAAATTCGCGTCGAAGATGTTGACAGGTGTTTATGGATTTCTCATTTTTAAGGACTTCTTTTGACCATAACAATGTTTATAGTACTTTCTCTACAAATAATAATATAAAGTGGATATTAGTTGATCTTCCAGATCTATGAACTTTTGCACTTGATACCAAAGTCCCGAGGGAGAATTTAGTAGATTTTTTGCTTTTGCGACAGGGGTCCGAGTGGTGTCCGAGCTCAAGCATTGGACAGAGATGGGAATCTTGTGGACGATTTTGTATTTGATATTAGCAAAAATGATGATGTTGGGAAGAGGGTTCTTCATGTGAGGAATGCCCCATCTCCAGCTGCAACATCGTCACTCGCAATTGCAAGAATGATTGCTGATAAAGTCCAAACGCAGTTTGATTTGTAATTTGCAAGAATAATTGGCGATAAAGTCCAAACGCAGTTTGATTTGTAATTTGCAAGAATGATTGCTGATAAAGTCCAAACGCAGTTTGATTCTTAATTTCCTTACTTGTTTTATCATTCATGCATTTTCATATATTCTGGGAGGGATGACCATTCAAGATGAAGCTGAATTTCAAAGGGACATCCGCTTTGAAGTATTAAAGTCTTTGTAAACACAATTTTCCAATGATAAATGAAGTCATCTTCGACTCCTTTTTCTTATCTTTTAAGTTTTTATACGTGGGTGCATCTGCGTTGCGTTGTTTTACAGAGAGCATGAAATCTAAATAATTTTGGTAATATATATATATATATATATATATATATATATATACACACACATAAATACAGCCATTTCGTTTTCCTACTGTATGTGACAGAAAATGGTTGATGCGGGAGTAGCTTTATAAGTAGGCCTAACATCGTTCACTCTACGCTTTGTCCTAATGGCACGATTATTTGAAAGGCATTTTCAAGTAAAAAGTGTTAGTGTGTATTGGCTTAATGGAAGATTAGAAATGATCAAAGAAAACCCATCCATTTTTCATGTCAGCTATGAAGATGGTGAGGAAAATAAATGGCTTACTATAAGGTATTTCTTTTTGGCATTGTTGTACTTCACCTCATTGGTAAGTCTCCCTTCACTTATTTTCTCTTGCAGAATAACTCTGATTTCCTCCGTTCACATCGTTTCTGGTGTTTATCACAAGCAGAATTATGTTCGCCCTTGCTCGTTGAAGATGGCTATTTTTAATGACTGTAGAAATGCGATTCTGATTTCTGTATGGACTAAAATCCTTGCTTGTCATATCACAAGGGAAAACTCAGTTGAGGTTTATTTGAAATTGTCCTTATTTCAAATACATTTCCGTACGAATACCTTTGAGATTCCTTGGTGTGTCACTTTGTTTTAAACGTGATTGTGGGCCCCATTGGAGCAAATCCCTATTATAGTTATCTCAGCAACGGCCCCTTGAATCTAACAGACTTGGTATGTGGGCAGTATTCTTGGTGTTTTTAGAGCAAAGAAGTTCTCCCATTGTAAGGATTTTATGGGTTTTGGAAGGTTATGGAAATTATTGATGCCTTTTTCCAGGACCTGGAAAGTTTAGGAAAAACAATATTTTTCTAAAAGGCTATGGAAAAGTTTGGATGTTTGCTTGAGAAAATGCTAAAAGATCCTAACACGTACTTAATTTACCGTGGTATTAACCACAGTATATATGTTTGTTGATTTTACTATTTGTAATATACAACATGGTCCACAAAAAATCATAAAATATAGCATCGAAAATATCGTTTTTGTTTTAATGGAATTTCAAAATTTGAACGGAAACAGTTTTGGAAATTTTGTAATTTGGCCCTGGAAAAGTTTTGAAAACATTTTGAAAATTACTTTGTAAGAACCCAGCATATTTGCAGTGTATCACGATAAGTAGCACTCAGAAAGATGCAAGTTTGAAACTGTAGTCATTTTCTCAACAGGGAACTCATGATTGTGAAGATATTTGTGAAACAGTAAATGGGATATTATCTCCTTCCCAAGAACCTTCCGGCGTTTCTGTAGAACTGCCACATATTGAATTCATTTCAACTCGTGAATTTGTTTCGGATAGGAATGAGCTTTAATACATGGTTTAAGTAATAAATAAATGGCATGAAGTTTAACAGATGGTTGCACAGAGAAAGATGAAACTAGGTGTAATTTTTCTACGAATCTAATTTCAGTGATTTGCTTTCTCATAGTGTATAAGAATTTCCGATTTAAAATAAATATCTTGTACAATACCAGTTTTATATCGATCTTTTAAGGAAGACGGCCCTCTGATGAGACCTTTAAAAACATATATTATGTTTATGTCAACATTAATATTCAAATACCTTGTAGTGAACAAACTAAACAAGTATCAAACACCAGATTACTTTATTAGTGACAAAGGAAGACGATACTGTCAGCTTCATGTTGATTAAACTTATGTATTCTGTTAATATTGTATTTTTCAGCTAGAATTACACAGTTTATTCTCATCCATCGCTTCTTTACAGTAGAGCCTATTGAGTAGGAATAGAGGCAGGCAAGTTGCATCTCATTTTTAGTCAATTTCAGCACCTGACAAAGCAGGGCTATCACACTTATTTGCAAGGAAGGCCACTCTCTAATTCAGGTCAAGGATGGAGGGTCAATTAGAGACTTAAGTGCCGCTTTGCATACCAAAACATCACTGCAATTCTCTATCAACTTTGTCTTCAGCGCGGGCGAAACGTTCGACAGCCCTGCTGTAGATTATTGAATTCACTTGACTTAAATTCTTGCGGCCTGAGAACACAAATGCATCCAATTCCTATTTCAAAAAGGTGCATGGGGTGGAAGTAGATCTAAATAAAGCAATATAATGGAACAAATGCTTGCCAAAAACTCTCAAAACTCAAAAATATTCTAAATAAGGAAGGTTGTGTTTTAATGATATAATAATTAGGTTGTACTTTGTACACAAACGCAACGAAAATTATATAGCTAGGATACAATACGTGAAAAACATGCAAATATTTTATGCGTGGCACAACTGCAGTGTATTCTACGTGTCCTTAATGCAGCCAACAACAATCAACAGTTTCAACGAAATCCAAGTAAAAGCTCAGGTAAGAGGCTTTTTCAAAATGGTGCTACAAATACAGTAGCTGATTAATGATGTGCTTAGTGCAGGGAATTTTTGAGTGGTGCTGCAAGGTGAAAAGACGAGTGGTCATGGAAGAGAAAATGTTACACTATCACCCACCGACGTTTTTTTCTGGGAAGATGTGGGACGTTGAAACTTGCCAAGAATTGCTGGACTTCGAATTAAATCAGTTGAATCAGTACATTAATGTGAATACTAAAAACGCTAGCATTCAAGCTGAAGTACTTTACGGCAAACATATCAGAGTAAGTTAAAAAGACGAATCAATACACTAGCTTTGAGAAGGCTCATCAAATACGGCCAATCTAGAAGGGGAAGCATTGGGGAGACTGGGTAAATATGTGCCTAACTGAAAAAGTGGCTTCCTATTGAAAACAACAAAATCAGAGATAAAAATGCCAGATAACTTGTGAATCATATTAGCAAAAGATTGATTTAAAAACCACTTGGGACGAACATGAACAATTACGTCCTAGTGTAAGGTCAATGGACAACTTCTCCTTCGGAAAATGGAACTCTTTTGGTGAGTAAGAAGGAATTAACCTACTTTTGTGTGCCTCATAGACGGGGGGGGGGCTGGAAAAAAGACCAAAAATGTCATAGAAAAGGCTGTAGTTTCTTATCAAAAATTAATATCAAAATAAAATAGCCAACTTTACTGAACGAAACAACGTTGAGCAATGCAACGCACGATCTACGTACTTTTCTTACTGTACTTTTTAGTTGTAGGCCAAAGTATCTCTAGAAAGTGCTTTGGATGAGATCTTACTTACAAAAATTAATAGGCGGGGGAGGGGGTGGAATAAGAATGTCCTTGGTGGAAATTTTTTGAAAAACTAATTAGCGGGAGGAAGTCTATTAGGCCACCAAGAGCGCATCGGGAAGGAGCAATGTACGTCGGAACACTCTGGGAAACAGCTCGTTGCTACTAGAAGGCATTGCTTCATGTTTTAACATACAAAACTATACAAGTTAAGATTTAAACACAACTGAATTGAATCTCTGCATGGAAATCAATTTCTAAAGTAATCTCTTTACATCAATAAACACATAAACATGAATTTCAAACTAAAATTATGACAAACAAAACATAACTTATACGTCAATAATGAATGTACATATTTACATAATTAAATCACTTCTCTAATTCTTGGAGAGATGCAATACTACACATAATGGTACATTTCTATATCTACAAAAATTCTGAAATTTTGAAGCATCAACATAACTAGCCCCTTTGCAACTGAATAGTCAAACCGAGTTCCAGATACTCATTCATTTGAGGGAAGTGCGCAGGTGCCATAAATTAATGCAGTGGTGGCCTTTGGGAGGAGCAAACGATAAAATTTAAAACACTTCTCTTGCAGCAATATCAAATGCCTTCTTCAACTGCTACTAATGCCGCCGTTGCACCAGACTGTATACACACTACAGTTCAATCCTGAGACGCGTAGAATAACTTCTGGAGTCATCTCTAACTACGAGCAAATAAATGATCAGCAATGGCCGTTTCCCTCTACATTCCTAAGAGACTCTGAATAGAGGAAGCCCGTTCTAGGACCATCTCGCTCTCACCAGCTTTGTCAAAAATACACAACCCAATGGTCTCAGCGAAGCTAGGCCGCAAACTGTCTTGCACTGAGCATTCGATAAAATGATGGAATATCCATCTATAGCTTTGTGATCGCCAATGTGGCCTAATTAAGCGATAAATCCTCCTCCACAGTTGCTGTCTGAATGAAGGTCAACGCTCACGACATCTGGTTTCTGTAAAGATACCTCAACATCATGTTGTCTTCGCCATGCAGCCCTAACACCTGCCAGTATTCGATTGTCACTTATATCAATGTCTTGAACATCACCTGGCTCAGGTGAAGGGCTCGTTGGAGCTGAACACGAACCAGAAGGGCCTGGTTCTAAGTCTGTTAGCTCTGTAGGTGAGCAATTCTTAGTATTTTTGGGTAAATTGTTCCTGTCTTTTCTGCATAAATTTTTTTCTCTCCGTTTCCGAATCCAATTATTTCGGGTTTTAGTAAAGTATCCTGCAAGGTGCTGCTGTTCTGAACTGGTCGAATCTTTACTTTTATATCGTCTTGTTGTAATGCAAAGTACAAGAAGAAGAATGGCAGCCAAACCAACCATACAAGCAACTAATGGAATCAGAAATACTGGGCCTGAAAAGGAGAGATAAGAAAGTGGTGAAATATAAATCAGCAAAGGTAAAATGCAATATGCATGAGTAATGATGGAGATTTATATGGAAACAGCTTCTAATAAGAAAACTGTATATTTGAACAATCCCTAACAATATTTACATTGCTACAATAGCTG
>WIPJ01002561.1:61904-73285 GCA_018155075.1 Cassiopea andromeda | reverse complement strand
GATTTGTTTGCTAAGTGATAAGTAGTTCTGCAATGTATTTAAAACTTTTTCATGTAAGGTATGGAAGAGATACTAACGAATATTGCAATAGGGGCCACTCCATCCAGGTAGACAAACTCTATTCCCATTTGAGTCACAAGTATTGTGTCCATACCGATCACTTCTTGGTTTACAGTACACAGTACAAGATGGACCATAATAGTGTCGATCACACACTAATCTGAGCTTGTAAACCAGTGTTGCAGCTGGGCCATTGTAAGTATGCTGTTGCCAAGTTGAATTTGGTGTCAGTATACCAACTTTGCTGACTCTGTCTATCAGATCTGGAAAAATATAGTGCTTTTTGACGTCACTGTGAAAGGATACCAATAAAAAACTATAGCAGTAAGAATAGCAAAGTGTCATTAGACCTTGAATGCGAGAAACTATAGAAGCAAGGGGGGATGGGTGGGGTGCGCATAGGGGCACACATTGAATAAAGGTTAGGGGGTGCAGGAAATGCACTGAACCATCATTCTGATAATTGGATAATTTCATTTTCTGTTGCTTTTGCACTTTATGTGGTGCAATCACTACCATAAGTTGTCATGGACCAACTGTTGGCTAAAAATGTAGGACTGACAGAGAGTACGTTAACACTGTACCGGTGCAGTGGGTTTCATAGCAAAAGTGTTGCGGCTAGGCCTCACATCTACACTAGTACTGTGGATCCTGTAGAATTCTGATCCTGCTATCAGGAACAGTTTTGACCCTGCTACGAAAGCGGACTACTCTTGATTACACTGGCAAAGTGCAAATGCTTGGAACAACAACGTAACCGTTACGGAATCACATCGACGACAATTCACTTCAATATGAGGCATGTCTTCTAATTGGTGCCTTTTTCCATATGTTCAAACAAATGGAATAAAAATGGATCATGTGCTGGTTGTTAAAATAATTTCTTTGTTCAATTTATTGATATTAGCAACTGAATTTTGCTACAGAGCATACATATCTAGACAATGACGAATAGTTTAAATTATTGAAAGTCGCAGCTGGAATCTTTTTATGTAACGAATGCGAAGCATCTATGCGTTATAAGGACAAATCAGTAGGCCGTCCTGTTGGGAGACTATTGAAATCAATTTTGCAGAACAGTTTAAACGCACTTGATCTGCAACAAAATGTTGTGGCTAGCCGGGAAAACATGCCGTTAGAGGCCAGAAACTTCCAGTATCATAAGTTCTGGAATTGGTCCTCCTAAAAAGAATTTTCCTCAAATAAGCCCCCATTCTAGAGCTAAAACTTTTAATAAGCCCCCTTCAAAGAGACATCCACCAATGCATGTGAACTTAGTTATTTGAGACTCTATTAGACCCTACTGAAAAGGGGCCATTTTTAGGGCAATTATGCTGTTTTTCTCTCTTCCACGGGGGTATGACGAGGGACATACGGGTCGAGTGCCCAATAAATCCCCTGCCCTGATATATTTTGAAACCATCACTTCCCATGCTGCAACAGTATTTTCCTGCTAACTGCAATTCTTTGACAATAAAGTTCACTGAAATATTGGGTTGCAGTGGCAAATACAATCTGCTCATTGTTGGACAATGACACAATCCACAATTGACAAAACGTCTTCTATTTCAATGCTAAATACATTATTTTATGTCTTTGCAAAACCAAAAACTTTATCATATTGCCACATAGACCTGCTCAGAGAACCTGCTACGAATAGCAGGTGCTTGAATGGTGTAACATATTTGAGGGGCAAAAAAGCTCTATAACCGATACAAAAATAAATATTGTGATTCAGATGGCATAGGACAAGATGAGAATGTCGTCCTCTTATCACAAGTTAGACATATTGATGAGCAAAAATGACACGATTAGCTGTAGTAATATGCTAAATATTTAACAAGACACCGTTCAAATACGTGGGATGATCCAAGCAAGTTAAAGAAGATCAAAAGCTTAGTTAGAATACGCATGTAGAAGAAAATAAAAAACAGGACACAATCACCCAAAACATCTTGGCCCACCTAAGTTAAAAAAATTGGAAGCCTTGATTGCAACTGAACTTCACATGCAAGTAAAATCAATACATCCAAAAATCTCAAATGCAAAGAGAATTATAAGCATGATACTTTGCTGAACACCTGCTGATCTACTGCTTACTTCAAAACCTCCGGGGACATTCCTTGCTTTGATAGCAGCACCCCTAAGGGGTGTCATTATGTACAAACCCCCATGTCTGTTAGTCAATGAAAGGTTCATAATTTAGTACTTACCAACGTTATTACCATCGTCTTTGTCCAGAATATCAATAATTAATACATACGTTATCTAGAAAAAAGTATATAGAGAGGGAAAATGTCCTGGACACATGACACTTGATTGTAAATCGGAGGGAATAGGTTTCAATAATTCATTTACTAAAAATATTTTATTTATGAAAAAGGACATAAGATTTCCAGTCTGCTTAAACACTGATAGATATATGGACTTATAGTCTCTAAGTCGAGTAGCAATCATGCAATTCTTTGAAGTGATGAGTTGATGCAAATCGATATTAAGTATATCTATAGGCAATCCATTTCCTAGGATCAAGAGATAGCTAGAAAATGAAAAGCTAAAGACGCTTAAAACTCTAAGAGCATAATACGAAAAGGTCGAGCTACAGCAGATGAAGTAAACAAACGGAATCGTAAAAAGAATGAAATTTAGGCTAAACGGAAAGAACAGACTTATTATCTCGTCCGTATTTAGATTTTGTAAATACACATTTACTTTTTGGATTGCAAAAGAACATTTTAAATGAACTGAAAACACCCACAGCAATTCAACAAAGAATACAGTTTGGTTGTCAACTCAGGAACATATGTACAAAAACAAACTTAACGATATGCATTTATTATCCTGAGTATTAATGGATTTTGGCGCCAAATCACTCGAGCTGAACTAGTATAGGCCACGTGCGACGGAAGAGCTGCAAAACACTTTGCAAGAAAGAACGAACAACAAACGATTATCCGAAAATAATTATTCTTTTGAACTCAATGGCCTAGGTGAGCTGATTGAGCGATCGCCGTGATTGTTCTGACCATCTGAGAATCAAAAGTGGGCGTGAGAGATAAATACTCTAGCAAATTATAGCATCGAGGCAGGTGTGAGTTGAATGGGTTCCCATAGAGTGGACAGGATGATTTGAGCTTTCAGGATATTGTTATTTAAATCTCTAGTCTCGTTCCGCGCGAGCGCTACGACAAATTTCAAAAGCACACACGTGGCTATGTAATATTAACTTTATTCCAAGGTACACAAGAGAGGCAAAGGCTTTGCTCAAATTACTGAATTGTGTTTACTTTGAGGAGTGTCTGTCAAACCCATTCCTCATTGGTTGTTCGTTTGCAGCTGTATTGATATTCTATAAGGTCCTAGATGTTGTTGTTTTTGCAAGAATTCACACTAGTTGCCTGCTGCAAATCAAATCATATCAAACTATCAATTGGTAGATGCAAGGGGGGCCCTTGCTTTCTAAGCTCTTCAGTGTAGTGATCAGAATTTAATGTTTAGTTGAATAGGAAAACTGATAGATAAAACGATATAAGCTGAAAAAGTCGGTACTGTGCAACCAACTTATTTACGAAATTGCAAAATCCATTCTGACGCCTACATAAATTTGAGGAGCCAGCTAAGCTCACAACTATATATCACCTGATAAAACGGGCTAGAAGATAGAGAAGAAATTGATGTATAAGAAGAGATTTCCGTTGAGTAGGAAACCACTTCTTGAACAACTCAACAAGAAACACGCACAGACCAGGAGATTATCATAGTATGATATTTTTCCCAGGTGCTGCAAAAATAACTTTAGATTTTACCAATATAACGAGAAATATCCCATAAAAAGCTAATAATTGTGAGACGGCAACAATCCTAAAAGTTATCAACGTTATCAAATGTGTGAAAATTACCTGCAGTGTATGAAATGAAAATAAAAGTGCGTACTTACCATCCACGAGAAAGTAAAAGGCAAAACAACGGGATTATTAAATTTCCTGCCATCCTTCATGGTTTTGTTATGTGAGAGAGGAATATCAAACGAGTTCTCCCCAAGAACTGGAGAAGACGTGCTGCCAAATCGACACGGCCCTGTTGCAGTTTTAGCTGAACCATACTGCTTGACACAGAGTTTAACAAACGTATCACATGGATCAAGACAGCGCCGAGTACCGTAACTTAAAGTATGTTTGCCATCACAACAAGATCCGTTTCTTAATTCTCCAGCAACATTTGTGATCCTAACAAGCTGTAACTCGAATGCTCCAGTCCCAATCACATCCTAAAGTATAGCAATATTTACAAATTACATTTTTGAAAACCGAGAAGTAAACTACTTATCTTGATAGAAGAGCCACAAAAATATTTTTAAGATTTCTTCTACACCATTTCCTCGTCGCTATCTGCTTTGGCTGTCATGTAAATACAAATGCGATAATAGTAAGGTAGTATACGACACCCATTACGAACCTTCGAATGTAAAGCAAGAACTGCAACCAGGAGAATAAATTTAAAGACTTTGACACTACTCATCTCCTAACGAGTATAGCGGCTTGAAGCAACAGCCCGATAAGAAGAGTCTGTTTATGCCACATCCAATCGAGTGACGTTGATCGATGTAGATGGTGAGTAAAACAATCCGTACTACACACACGAGACGATGTTACTACAGCCCGCGTCTTCGCCGATTCAAAAGCTATTATGATCTGCCGGGCTGTCGAGCGACGATTCCCTTGGGGCGGTATAACGCAGCCGGACGCATGCGCATATTCAATAGATTAACGTTTGAAACAAAATGTTGAATATGAATTATCACGTAGTACAACAAGATATTACAAAGTATTCTTATGTACGCCAGATTTTATTTATTTCGAAGTCAAAATAGTACATGCTGCGATGAACAATGGAACATTTGGGCAGATGGCGGGTGCTGCAATCACATTTTTCGTTTTGTAAAAGTACGTCTGCGATGAGGCCGCCTGGCCCGGCTTTAACTGGGGGGTCGGTACATGTAGAAAATACTCCATCTACTACGTGCGCAATCAAACAACTTGCAGGGTCACTGCCCCGTACAATAACAAATTAGACAGTAATAAACTGGCCATCATTGCCCCCTGAAATGACGGCACTAATGAATGAAGCCTGAGTACGTGAACTGAAAACGTGTAGTAATTAAGATGAGGAGATAAGCCAGTATAAATTTGAAAGGAGGGCATTATTCAGAGTGGATAGATGATATCTGTATTGCCAAAAAGGGGGAGCCTGCCATACAGTCAACATTGCACGCGCCGTCGAGCTTTTAGCACGCGAGAGCACAGAGGATAGTATTACGTGGCTTGCATTTAACGCATGATAAAATCCGTTTCATTGTAAAAATTTCAATTGCAATAGCATAACTAGGTTAATTTTTTAGATAGGACCTCAATCCTGGCCTATATATGCTCATTCATCAGTGTCTTCCAGTATGATGGATTTCGACACCCCTGCAAGGTGAAGACCTACGATCAAAGTTTTGATTTAAATTGCAGTTCCTTGAAAAAACTGGCCTCCCAATTAGAAGAAACCATAAAGCACACAGTTGCTTCATGGAGGTTGCGCTTCAAGTGTGGGAAAACTATAAGATGATACAACAGAAATAGCAGGGAATGGAAGAGATTGTTTTGATTTTACTGTTGGAAAACTGAGTTAAATGTACAATCAACTCCGGGAAAGTGAGCCTGTGAACGCCAGAGAGAAATGTTTCAAGTTTATTCAACTGGCTGAAATCTGCATTTCAAGGAAACAATCATAATAACAAAACTAGTCCAATTTTATAAGGGGTCAATTGCTTACAATTCTGAGTACCGGTGCGGGTTAAATTTGGGGAGTGCATGAAAACTTTTCAAAGGGCAATTGGGGGTATGAAGAATTTTCAAGCATTGTGGTATGAAATCTTTTACTAATTCTAAATAGGCTATGAGCATTTTTCGACTAAAATAGAAAGGCTACAAAGCTGCTGAACAGTTTTTAAATTCTAGCCCACCCCCGTGCTATAAAAAGTTACAGAATCTACTCATTTTCATGGCACAGGCAGATCCAAGCTGCCATGTTCAATAATAAGTGCTCATTAACAGAGTTCTGTCGGAGAATTTTGGAGGTTTCTTCACTAATTTTTAGGAGAATTCGCAGATTCCAGAGAAATTCGGTAAGCGTTGAGGTATTTTTGGGAAAATAATGCATAACAGGTCACTCAGATGACAAGATGTAAATAGGGTAAGCTTAAATTTTACCATCTGATTCCACCACCAAAATTATTTTCTCATCAAAAAATAATGCATTCACAGTAGACCTTGAAAGAATTAATAATTTGACAATTTTCATTATGATAAACTACCACAAAATAATTTATTAAGCAACATGACTGCTGAAAAGAAATTAGAGGTGAAAAGACGATAACAGCAAAATACACCTGACAAAATAAGATTTTTTAGGATAGTTCCCTTTTTGTAGGATATTTTAGAAGGCGTGGTAACGCTGATTAACACTTCGTGGTCTCTCATTAAAATGTGAGGCAATATGTGTGAAAAACATCACCCCCAAGCTTATCAAGACAATTCTCAATTAAATCATTGGCTGACTCACAAAAGGGGCATTATGAACCCGTCAAAACACTTTCCAGACATGTGCAAAGAGTTGAGTTGGGCATGTGAGTTCGTTAAATTTTCAAGTTCATAGGAGATATGAACTGAAATAGGGCAGAAGCAGTGATGTAGAATTTAAGTAATAATTAGAAGGGCTCAGTCAGAGGCTGTGAAGAGGTTGAGCTCAGAAAAACTGAGAAATGAGCTAAATTTTGTCGCCTGTTTCTATTTTTGAAATATCGGCTGTGAATTAAATGTGTAGAAGTACAAGTATATATTTTATAAGAAAACAGTCATTTTGCCAGAGCCTCAATTTTCTTAACATTTCCCGAAATTGAGCTGACATTTTCTTAAATTTTTCTTAACTTTTAATGAAATAAACTGACTAAAATGGGTTACACTTTCGTTATTAATATTGTATACTTGAACTTGAATTGCACCTTTAACATTTTGAATTCAATAATGACGAAATAACGATTTTTCGCCAATGAAAGCACTAAAGGTTGGAAATTGAGCCTTGTGGTTTTCTTAAGATTTTCTTAAGATTTTGGCAATTTGAGCCTCATTTTCTTATAAACTTTTTTCTTATAAAAAAACGTGTAGAAATGAGCCCCCAGCTCATCAACACTGTGCAAAAAATAATGCAAATTCAAACAATGAAAATTCAACAATGCGGTCGGCGTTTGCAATTAAAACCGATGGTTAAACTATATCGGTCAAATAGATCATGCCTTGTCCTATAATGAAATGGATTCAAATTACGAGTAAACGCGAGAAATATTTCTAATGGTTTCCCAACAACAGAAATTCATGAAGTTGTAACTACGCATTCGATAAATGACTTCGAAACCATGATACTGCATACGATTTTTCTGGAACACCTTGTCGATCCGGCTGGTTGGAATACGTTAACACACAGTTATATCCAGTATAATGTTCCCATTTCGTTGCATCACTGTGCAAAGAAGGCATTCAATATAACGAATTAATCGCTAGTAATCCTTGGTCAAGTGAATTCAATACAATATGTATTGAGACAAAATCCCGTTCAAAGAGCGATTGCAATGAATAAGTGTGTATCTAATTAGAGCATTGTTTTGATTTGGGAAAGCTTTTCTTTCGCGCTCAAAATACAGGGTAATACTGAACAACTATTTTGTCGAAGATTTATCTCCAACCTCGTGGCTTATTGTTGTGCAATCTGTTTAAAACAATGATCTGTTTATGCCTTGTCAGGTGTTCTTTCTGTACACTTCACGTCAAAAAAACATGCCAATTCTTATAGTAAACATACTGTTACCAATTGTAACCTCCAAAACTGGCGAAAATGCCAAAACATAACCGTTTGTGAACATACCCATAATGGGAGAAATGGAAATGAGGTCGATAAATTTGCAACATTCACAGTAAACGTGTAAATGAAATCTCTTGAAATTGAAAGCTTATCAGCAAGCAATATCTTTCTAGCCTTATCTTTGAAATTTATTGTCCGTGAGCTCAATTACCTATTCTAGCTGCTGAAAAAAATCAGTTTGAAATGCACCACTAGAGTTGCGGTTCAGAGGTTTTGAAATTGAAGTAAGCTCAAAACAACGAGAAGAAACGCAAAAAAGATTCATTCTGAATTGCAGCCTTTTTTAAGACAAACGCTGATTTTCTACAGAAACACGCAAAGTCAACTATCCTCCACCATTAACAAGGCCTAATATCTAGCAAAATCAGGGCATTCACAGAAATCCTAATAGATTGTCTACCGACGACTGAACTCAAAGATCTAACAAATTCATCTAATATCACGGAAAATACTGTAGATGCTACTGTTTGTACAAGAAGGTGACCAGTACAGAATCCCAGCTGGCAGTAAACATAAACAATACCAGGAAATAAGCATAACACCTTGGCTTCACGAAATAGCCATGAAATACAGGCCAGGGGATAGTGATAATAATAATAATCAAGACGACAGGAAATCTCAAATTCAGGAGGCAGCTGAAATGATAAATAGTATTGAGAAGAGGCATCGGTATAGGAAACTTAAAATGTTATGTCGTTTCGACCGATCTTTTGCCTTCATCTTTGCACAGTTGATCTCTTTAGGATACAGCCGTCCTCTATTGATGAACCCTTTTGCAGTGATGTGCCGAGACAGCTTCTGTTGGGGAGGGGGGGGCCTTTCTGACCGATGGTCCTTTTCTGTACTACAGTTATTTTACGAGGGTAGCAAATGTCTGCAGTTCCAACAATGCATGCAACATCAACAATACATAAGCATTTTACTGATCAAAATGACGACACAGCTCGACTGATGCTACATGACAGAAGCAACCCCCTGAACTGCCAAGGTAGGAACCATTAATTATGACCCAATGGCATTTTTACTGATGATAATATGGTATTGAGGATGATATGAAATTGGAGGCAGGTGCGGAGACAATCTAGAATGAAACGATATTAGTCCAAAAACAAAGAGGTCAAGGTGATTAGAGCTTCCAAAGAGGGAACATTGTAGCAAATTATTTCAGCTGTGGCCAGCTGCACTATAGACTCAACGTGAATACAATCTATTCAACGTCATGCCGCAAAAAAGCAATAAACATTTCTGCATGAAAGAGCACGAATACAACGTAGGCTTGTGCCTAATGTGTGTCTTGTTTACGTATACGTAATCTCCGCTCACGTGTGAGATGACTTGTGGCGCATGCCACTATAGCAATTGAAACAGAGGACTACTGCGGATAAGGCCATAGGCTTGAAGCGAAATCTTAAAGAGAGCAGCAAATTATTTCTCAAAACTAATGCAAGTGGATAGGTTTTGGTTTGATAATTCTAAGGAACTTTCCTGTCATGTACTTTAATTTTTTGTCATTCTTGCTGTTATGTGACTCTTGATTGTCTCTGTAAGGTTTTTTCTATGACGTTTCTAGGAACTGTTTTTCGTGGATCTCTAACAGCAGCTATTAATACCATTTAGCATAAACGTGAGCAATAGCGAAAGTGAATTGCTGGTGCTTAGCCAAACCTGGGCAAAGACAGTACTGAGTGAATGCTCGCAGCGCTCAAGAGTAAGGCACCTACGCAGAGCATGCAAGAGCCACGAAATGATCATAGCAGCCTTTCATATACGCATGCGTACGTTTGAGAATAGCCAGCTCTTGCTCAATAGTGCCTCTCACGATATTAGAGTTAATGTGGGCATTTGTGCGCGCCCTATAAATTAATGGCGAATGATGTATGGAAAAACAACGACAGAGAAGGAATCACGCTCGGCAACTATGCATTTCCTTACAAGACTTGAGGACATCGTGTATCAAGTGCGAAAATGAGGCAGACACGCAACTAGGAATTTTCGAAGCCAGGGGTTCAATCCACGAAAAGGACACACTAAAACCTTATACCCAAGACACGGCCTTTGAATACTGTTTTTCAGATTCATAAGTGGAGGAAATACTGTGCGATGTTTACTGATATCGTTGCTCTGAAAGCCAATTGCTTATTCCTATTTACCATAACGAGAGACAAAGGGGTTCACTCCTGTTAAATTTTTGGAACTATGCCTTTTCCATGTTAGGGAAACGCCCAATTTTGAACAGAAAGGGAGCTACAAAAAAGCGCACTTTCGTTTTTTTGCTAAAAATGGTAGGGTTCTATACCTAGAGAACCCCTCCCTCTAGTTGTGCGCTGGCGAGGGGGTAAAACGGGGAAGAAATCGCAATGGTCGAATATTTATCGATAATCGCAACAAAAGAAGAATGTAGCCCCAAAAAAGATTGAACTTTTTTAGTTTGCCAACGATTTTTTGAAGTAGAATGTGCTCGTGGGGAAGGGGATTGGTAACAAGGGACTAATTCTTCAATATTGGAACTATGTTTAACTTATATCTATGAGCATGGTTACTAGTGGTGATTGCTAAGAATTTTAACAATGGGGCTCTTGGCGCAACTACTTCCATAATTTGAGTGTGGCTCAGCTGCAACCATGCCCATAATTTCAAAGTGCATATATGATGATTTAGTTTAATACCAATACAGTATAATCAACAATAAGAAATGTCTCAATAACCACGTAGCAGTGCAAAATTGGCCATTGCATTACAAAACACTTTGGAAGCAAGGTCAATACAATTTGAAAAACAAGGTCAATACAAAATTGTTTAAGGGGCTCTGCCCCCCTCTCAAAAAAATGAACAGTAATTTTAGCAAGGAAGGATACCCTCCCTGATCCCCCTAGAAATCACCCCTCATAGCTACCCATTCCTCAAATACAACTTAGACAATTTTCTACGTCATCCAAAGCTAACCATACGGCTACAACAAAGATGGTAGAAAAGAAATAGAGAAAATAATTGGAAGAATCTTGTGTAATTAAATGCGAAAAGCCAAAGGCAGCCAAGGGAACATAACTTCCGACAACACTAACCCGCTGTGTACCAACATTTGTTTTCTATGTTAATACTTAATTATCTACAGGTACGGTAATGTGGTGTAGATAAACACAGATCATACACATTCACTTGGCACAAGGTCAATGTCTGGTGGGCGCGGTGTTAAGCCAACAACCTGTTGTGGGCCCTTCATTACTGAAGATACAAGTTCAAGATTGTACAAGTATAAAATTTTCGAGTACTAGAGGCCTAAATATAGAACTGCCCTACAATATGTACATATATATATATATATATATATATATATATATATATATATATATATATATATATAT
>WIPJ01002561.1:26490-45755 GCA_018155075.1 Cassiopea andromeda | reverse complement strand
TGAGTGAGTGAGTGAGTGAGTGAGTGAGTGAGTGAGTGAGTGAGTGAGTGAGTGAGTGAGTGAGTGAGTGAGTGAGTGAGTGAGTGAGTGAGTGAGTGAGCAAGTGAGTGAGGATGTATGTGCATGAGTGAAGGAGTGAGTAGAAGATTGAGTGAGTGCATCAATTAATCAGTGAGGCAGGAACTTACTCAAATAGCAATTAGGTCAGCCAGCCAATCAGTAGAAACAATGATGCCTGAAGCTTATTTGCAAAAGAAAAGATTTTTCTTGCACAACAAGCTAATTGTGACAGTTTTAGCAACAGCATCAAAGTTCTATATATTTTATGGTATCAAGCTATCATCCACAACATCATTTAATTTTTACAATAAAAGAGCCATTGCTCATAGTCATCATTTGCATTTTAATCTGAATTTCTCTATAAACTTTATTTGAATACTGAAATTAGTAGCAATTTATATAACAGGCACAGCTATGTAAATCTTTGTTTAAAACTTTAAGGGAGAAATTAATCAGTTGCAATTTTTTAAAGGATTTGATGTAGCTTTCAAGCTTGTAAGTAGATGACATCCAAAAACAATATATTTTGTTTTTGCATCAATAGAAAGAAACAATACAACAATTACTACTACTATAGATTTTCTGGTAAGCAATTCAGCTATTTTTCCAAGGCCATGAAAATCAATCCTGTTTATCACTTGTCTACACCTTAATGCCAACTCTTTTAATGAAATGAAGTTCTTTCTAGAAGACATATAGTACTTACATTTTTGAGCCTCCATTGCCTATCAACACCTTCTGATAGTCTCTTTAGCCTCTCATTAATTTGCTTCCAATTTACAGAGTCAAATCCTAGAGCAGAACATTTGGAATTACTGCAAACTGAGTAGAAGCATTATAGAAAATTAAACATACCAAAGAACTATTCAAACACAAAGTCAGGAAAAAATTGATTCCTATTATTGACAGAAAACAAGAATTTTGGCTCACACTGCTCACAAAAGCAAACAGTAATCTCAAATCCCTGCTAATTTTAGGCCCATTTCTCTGCAGTGCTCTCCTTTGAAAATATCTACATCATTTTAAAGAGATTTTTATCAACCAATGGATATATCAAACTTCACATTCAAAATGATTTTTTCTCTAGGTCAAATGTATTTATTTTTTGAATAGTTGGTTTTAATTAGTAGTTCTATATATGCACCTTTTTACCAACTTTAAATATATTCATTGACTGAGTGATTGATGGAGTGATTGATTGAGTGATTGATATAAACAAGACATTACGATAACAATGGAAAAAGTAATAAACTTTCAGGCAACTCCCTTATATGCATAACTTGAGACTCCTGCAAAATTAGCAAAATGATTCCACTCAAAGGTGTTTTAGGTTGATAAAGTAACTGCAGGTAGTCTATATTTGATAATAATGAACCTCTGAGAAATCTGTGCCACATGATTAATCTTACAAACATTTCTGTCACATAGGGTTTACTTGAGGATTTGGACTCAAAGACAACAAAACCTGGACATTTAACGCTTTCATTGTTCCTTGTTGAATAATGGTGAACTTCAATTTTCAATCTCTTCAAATGATGTTGCATCGTCACCTTGAGGTCCACCTACCAAATCATCCAAAAGGTGATCATTCAGGTCCAAGTACGGTAGACACACGTCTACCTGACGACAACTCAGTGGTCTCAACGCCATTTAAAATCCAATAGTGCTCTAAATTCTAGGTGTATACTCTAAATCCAATAATACTCTTACAGCAAAATTGCAGGGCCTAAATTGACTCATATCGGTGAAAAATTCAAATTAGGTACCCGTTTCGAAACCTTTTTCTCCTTCGCAGCATGCACAACATAACATGAACGCTTTGGAACAGGTTGGCGTATTTTAGGATGGCTGATAACCAGGTACACTTTTGACGTCATATCAAAGTTCAACCTCGTTACAGCTATGTACTGATGATCAGGCACAGAACTGTACAGTTAGACTGACTTCCGCAATTTCTATCTGACCTGCTCCATTATTACATTAAGGCCAGATACTTTCAAGGGCAGAACCTTTCACGATGTTAATGATGTTTGCCTTTTCTCGCGAAAATTTCTGCCTCTAAGAATTCTAAGCTCAAATTCACAAAATTGAAGAAAACTTACCACTAGCGAAAGTGTTTGCCAAAACATTTTTTTCTTCTATTACTGTACAAAATTTTTAATTTTCGCACACTGATCTTCAGTCGCAAGAGTTTTTACGTGCAAAAGTGAACTTTTCTAGGCAGCGGAAATTTTTACCTGGAAAGTTCCAAAATAATCGGAAGTTGCTAACGAGTATTCCTGACTTTCGTGAATTTTTTTCCACGAGAAACTTTCTGCCCATAACGTAGCACACGGGTGACAAAAGACATACATAGCACACAACTACAGTTCTAAGCAGAACAAGCAGTTCAGATTTTATACTTTTGTGCTTCTATGACAACTTAATTTCCAATGTCCTACATTTGAAGCATCTAGAGATTGCAGAGGTTAATATTTTCGAAATCCAACTTTTTAGTTCTGCGCATGATCATCAGTATATATCTGTAACGAGGTTGAGTTTTGGTATGACGTCAAAAGTTCACCGGGTTCTCAGCCATCCCAAAAGTGCCTACCTTAGGAACAAGTGAAATAGCGGGCTATTGTTGTGGTGTCTTTCATTTCTATTTAGTATTATTCATTGGCGAAGCAAAAGGAGTGGTCGGCCAGGCATTAGTAAATGAAAGGCATGTTTTTGTAAGTAGTACAGAAATAGGGAACGTTAATGAAAGCAAGGACAAGAGAATCAAAATATCAAACTTTGCCAACGTTTTCGAAATTTTGCAAGATCCTTCGCAGATATTTTACTTACCTGTTACCCCGCTCAAGGACCCATTCAAGGGCACGCTGTGTCCTTAGGCGGACCACCGCGTATGCGCTGGTAATTCATGGGAGAGATGATCAATGTAACAAAAACTGATATCGTGATAGAAATGTCTAACTGCCTTGTTCTTTGTAAGAAGTTTCTGATTTTAAAATCATTGTCAGGAAGAGTAGCATGATATTCTTGAAGTTTCAGCGCAGGGCTTTCTTATAATATGTAGCTTGCCATCCGAAATATCTGATTAGTTCAATGTATCTTTAATGTATATTTATTTGGGCGCATGCTCATATTTCATCGTTCTTGCTGCTGAAAATTTTATAATTTTTGAGCGTCCTTGTAGCAGGGACAACACACTTAAACGAAGAAAAAGGGTATTTATTGAATATCTAGTCGAAAGTGTTTGTATCGTATTTTTTGTCTTTGAAGGATTTCGTTGCTTTTCCTAAAATATATGCTTTGGTCATTTTCCTGCAGCTAGAATGCTTTAAAATTCTTTTTCTCTATGGCCTTACTGATTCCATATTTAAAAACTTTCTGTTAGATGTTGGGGCTAGATGGCTAGGAGTACGTGACGGGGGTTCGTAACAAATATAAAGTTGCTTACAAGGGAGAGGAAGTGGAAGTTCATCATTTCGGCACGTACATAGCAAATGAATATAGCCGAAGATTCTCGATTCATTCTAATTGATCACCAAAGTAATAGAAAATGACCTTACCTGAACTATAAACAGTACAGAGCACCAAACAAAACACAATTGCTGACAACACCAATCTCAGCATTTCTATAATATCTAGAAGCAAAAATCATTTTATCAGCATAATCACGCAAGTATTTGTCATGGTTGTCGAGGTCATTGCTGGTGAAGAATATAACACGAGATAGCATGAAAGGAGATATGGCGCTATGGGAAAAAGTAGGTAAGGATATTTGAGCAGTAGTGTGGAAGTAAACTGATAACCAGGTACTAATTTTGTACATTCATATATATTAAAAGCTAATAATTAATTACAAGACGCGTGATACGAGAACTACAAATTTTTTAGCAAAGCACCTTTTATAACAGCACAGAAAGGACACTGTTCATTTTGTTCTTTGAGGTCCTTTTTTGAACAAATAGCATGCCTAACACATTCTCGTTCACTATGTAGAAAAATTACAAAAAACTGCAAAAATCAAAAGCATGCTAAAAACTGACAAAACAAATAAAATATCAAAAGCCATATAAGTTTACAAAATCCAATGAAAGAGTGAAGTTTTTTTTGAAGTAAAAAACCTCGTAAACTTTCTTAAGAGCAATATATGTATAGTTTGGTTCAACAAAAATTGTCTAGGGGCAAGCCCCCAGACCCCCAACTTTATATTGCATTACGATGAGACCAAAATACTAAACATTATTCTTCTCGAAGTTTGGAGACCGAAATCTACCCCTGTGGAGGAACACATATAAATAGATGTGCGCACAGAGGAAGCCTTGTTCCCTTCATGCCCAGCCTTTGGTACACACAGTCGACTCTGCGTTTGAGATCGTATGGTGTAGTGACCGAAATTTCTTTTAATCCCTAGGCAAATCGTGAGTTCCTTGGGAAAAATCAAACGACAGCTGCTGACCAGTTAGAACTCCGTGTGAGGAAGAAGGATTAATATATTGCACTCTTCAAGCCTTTTTACAGCAGCGTAAAACTGAAGTGCACCACGGAGACATAATTGGCAATATATTTACAATAATCTAACGTTATGGAGAGTTGTACTGATGCTTACCTCTACACAATCACCCAATCGATCTTGTTTATCCTATAGGAAACAACTTTGTGCGTCTTGCATCTCCAATTTGAAGGATATTTTGATGTTTCCTAAGGAGAAAAGCAAGATTAATGAAATGAAAACTATTGATTCAGCCAATTGCTTAACTTCATAATGATTTGAAGCTCTCAAGTGCTCTGATTCATTGCTGTATGCTTTCTCGTGATTTTGCTTTACTTAGAAATGTTTTAGCAAAAACGATGGCTGAGATGTTTTGCAGTTTTCGTGAGCTAAGCGAGTGTCTAAGATTTCCTCTCATGTCTATAGAGCATATGGGCGAGTCATGGCATGGCTGAAAAATGTGAAGTGATTAAAGGCAAAATGATGGGGAATTGTGACCGTGTTAGTGATAAATCCATGGCCGAGAGGAAGATATTTGTGTGCAACATAGGAGCTAAATTTTATGCTTTTTAAAGAAAACAGAAAGGTATTGAATCAGCTTTGCAATGTGAGAATTAGCGAATATTCCAAGAGACAATGTACTTGAGATTTCTGCGCGTAAACTAAAGCTAAAGAAATTATCACAGTTGCAGTCGTAAACTTCTTCGAACTCTTCCTACTGGTGAATACTGGAGGAATATAAATTGATATAATTTGCAGTTTCGTATAGTATTTAAATTTTTTCATTGAATATAAAATAAATAGCCAGCACACAACAATCTTAAAAAACTGTGCACTTACAAAATCTAGAGAATTTTTCCAGAATATCTGACCTAAGTGATACCTATAAATAGAAATCTCAACATAAAGCACGCATATTGCAGCCAAATAACTGGAGTTCTTAAAACTCTAATAGGTAATTTGAGTGAATTACAGAAAATATTTTAAATGCTTTTTGCTTGTGAACGAGAATGAAGGATAAAAAAAATAGACGAGACAGGCAAAAATACAATGCTTGTAGGAAAGGTAGTATGATATTTAATATAAAATATTGCTAAAACATGTAAGAGCCAGCAATGAACTTGTCGTTAGCTGTAACAGCACTGTGATCTTTATTCTAGTTCAATAGCAAATGGAACGTATAGAATATCAATGATTGTAGTTGCAAATATTGTGGAAACAACCTCTAGATTTTTCCAACCACTATCTGCCGGAACATTGACAATAGTCGTAAACCTATTCGAATTCTTTCAAGTGGAGGACATCGGAGAACGATTAATCGATATAATGAGTAATTTCGTATAGTATTAAAAATTTTTCCATTCAATATAAAATAAATAGCCAGCATTTAACAAACTTATGGACCATTAATGTCCGAAGCAACGATAATATCCAAAATTATGGCCGAAAGATCTCTCTGAATATTAATATCAGGAGTTACAAGTAGACATAACATACCTCAAGTGTGGATACTAAAAATGTCGAATAAACCATACAATCTTTAGTTGAAAGTACTCAAGGGCGCTGACATGTGGCTTATCTCTGTACTATGGGTAACGCTAAAAATGCCACGAGAAGTAGTCCGCAATGTAAAAATGCCCAAGGTGTGCAAAACAACGACGTAAAATGCACAAAAAAGTGAGGTTTGCCCAATCTTTGGATAACAATCAAGCAATTTGAATATATTAGACAGCAGATGCGCAGACAGAGGCGAGCTGAGACACAGGTGTTCGAACAATAGGCCAGGGGATGTCTCGGCAGGGAGTCAAAAAGGATCAAATTAAAATGTTCTTGGTCTGTGGGCTTAATAGAATAAGATGTATAATGATTAACTGAGGCGTTCACAGATCAAATCGAAATGGGTGCTCCAGCAAAGTAGACTTCTACAGCACTTTTCTTGTCAGAGGGTTTTTTCTCCAACAGATCTCTGCTGCTTTAATGCTGCCTGAAAAATCTGGAGTATGCTTGAGCTTCCTATTAAATTCTTTTCTATTTGCAGGTGACCGTTTTACCCAACCCCGTCAAATTGGAGTAAAGATATAAAGGCATCCTTATCTATTCCGAGGATCATTGTTGATTGCCTTCGTTGAGGGTCCTGAAATTCATTTCCATTGCTGACTACGGTCTTGACGCCCCGCACCAAAAAGCATTGCGCTCATATTTGCTCGACGATGATGGCTACCTAAGAATTGTCCCTATGCTCAGTAGACCCTTATCTTCTATACTTTCTTCTCCTACCAACCCTCTGCACTAAGGGATTTCAAAGCGACGTACGTCCAACAAACACTTCTATACATGTATGTTTACATAATTCCTAAATCTATATGTTTACATACTCAAAATAAATAAGTGCATGACATGAAATTGAATAATTAACGCTTACCGAAAGATTAAAAGAAAGCGATATTCCAATGTATGTTCCGATGCACTGAAAAAACGAAAGTAAGTGCTTGATATCAGTCCGACAAGTAGCTCGTATTTTATGACGTCTTGCACGTGCTTCCCCTTGATCACTTTCCTCTACATTCAATTACTGCATCTATTAGTCACCTGTAACAAAGCAAATATAAGTTCAGTTGCAATTTTCCAACTACGAGATGATGAGCTAATGTAATTCTTGGGTGGGAGCTATCGATCTCTCTGGAAACATTTCATATATGACAGGGACGAAACTTAAGGGGGTATGGGGGTGAATCAACCCCCCAACCTCGAAAATTTCCCATTCCGCAGGACAAAAACGGTAGTAATATGCAATTTTATAGGACAAATTACTGGACCCAAGACCATTGATCAACTACTGTTACTAAAAACAGAAGAGCCCTGAAAAAAATTTTCGCCGAGTAACCGATGACATCCCCGAGAAATTTATTGAAGTGACGTCCCTGTACTAAGTATGCCTTGTTTGAAATCCTTGATCTAACTAGAGTTTCAGAGAGCACGGTGAACAAGCATTGGCAATCAGAAAATAGCAAGATTTTATAGGTAAACGGAGCATATATAGAAGTAAACAGAAATTAAGATCCCTTTTCTTTCTAGCGCTGGTTGTCCACCCGTCTAGACTGTACACACGGTGGATTCTTTTCTCAATGTACTTTTATACGAGAGGCAACTCATTGAAAAGACTTCGTACGTTTCGAAGAAACACATCTGTAAAATCTTTCATCTAGTCAAGAGATCTTACAAAGTCTCTACACTGTTCAAAACTAACAACTCTACAAATTATTCAAAAATCCCAGAAAACTTTAAAAATTCAGCGAATTTTTGAGGTATGAAACTCTTTATCTCGTTGAAAAATCTCGTAATCTTAAAAACCTCGTACACTTTTTTGAGTGATTTGTTCCTATTTTCATCACAGCGTGTACACGAATAAACACTACTTGTATCTACTTTGTTTGTAGTTCACTTTCTGAGAGAAATATTAATTGTACATCTCGTTCTTATCTTTCTCTTTCAATTCAATCTCATGCCTATATTTTTTAATCAATGTTTTCATTCCTCTCAGTGTTCGTATAGTTTTTGTGGCAAAACCTCCCTGATTTGCTGTATAAACTACAGAGCTTTCACTTTTTAATAGGATGAATATTTATACATTTTTTCCTGATTTATTCTAAATGCTAAGTTTTTTTCGGTGACTAAGTATCAAAATATCTCGTATCTATGAACTCTTTCTGATATTTAGTCAGGGAAAAGCTTTTCTAATTATGTTCAAAATAAAATCACTTTAACGGACTTTTAGTTTCATCCTTGTATGCTCAACCGTTCAACTCAGCTATCAATACTCCCATGTATCATGTACGGTCATTAGTTGGGGCTCCACTAACATGCAACAGAAATAAAAGTTCCGAAAAAGGTGACTGATTCTCCCTGCTCATCCATGATTTTCCCTGACTCTCCTGAAAATATCAAATTTTCCCTTATTTTCCCCGACTGCACGACCCTTTCCTCTGATACACCTGAATAACCAGTGGTGATTTCTAAAAATTTTAACAAGGGGGCTCTAGGCACAACCGCGCCCATAGTTTGGGTGTGGCCCGGCTACAACCACGCCCATATGTTCAAAGATGGAAACATGATAACTTAGATTAATACTGATATAGTATAATCAACAATTAGAAATGCCTCAATAACCATATAGCAGTCTATAATTGATCATTGCACTTTGGAAGCAAGGCCAATAAACTCTGAAAAGTGAAGCGAATGCAAGAGTTTTAGGGAGGCTGAGCCCACCAAAATAAGCATAAATTTTAACAAGGGAGGCTCCGCCCCCCTGAGCCCTCTCTAGAAATCACCCCTGTGAATAACGCTTCCAGCAACATTTTTGAAAGTAAAATTAATCTACCTAGTAAATTGCAATCAAATCCAATACCTAATTCAGAATTCGTACCATTGGTTAGTAAGCAGTGGTTTTATAATATAATTAGTAATATAATTAGTAAGCAAATGGTAGAAGTGGTTTTGTCTGGAATTTGGAAATCTTTGTCTTGATACTCTAATGAGTTCTGACCGTTGTATGCATCAAATGGCCAACCAGTGAGAGGTTAAGGGCCGCATTTTCTAAGGGCCGCATTTACTAACACAAACACTTTAAATTCATGGAACACATGAATATCACCCCATTACTTCCTATCACACGTAAATATCTCATCAAATTCAAGGATAGTAAACAAACATAAGAAACACATATATGAATAAGAGTGCAAGAGCCGCATGACACCAGGCAAAGAGCCGCGGGTTGGCAACCCCTGCTCTAGATCCTGTCCGTAATAACAAAATACACAAGACTGTCCTTGTCAAACTACTTTCCAAAGCAACATTACAAAGAAAATAAAGTCGTATGTTTCCTATGAGTACTGTTAGCACTAATTGGCGTGGAGTGAAATTACGCGAAAATTCAGCAGCTGCCCATAGAATCACTATAACTGCTTAGCTAATTTCATATCCGCATTCACAATGTTGTAAAAATTCCTTTTGGATTCGTGTTGCCATAAATAAGGAGGTAAATAGTAGTAGTTCACATTCCCCGGGAGAAGGTCAATAAATGCAGTTTTACAACACTGTATCTATAGCTTTAGCATTCAACACTAGGATAGGAGCATCCACAGTGTTCTTTGGTTCGCTTTTCCACTTCAAAGTTCAGTATCACAATCAATGGCGTAGCAAGGGTCGCATCTTTGGAGGAGGGCAAAACAGGGTGTGCTGAGAGGGAAAGGGGGAAAGGTCGTGAACGGGTTGAATTACCATCCGATATGAAGAAAGATATAGTGATGGGGGTCAGGGGGCTAAGCCACCAGCAAAATTTCTTTGATTCCACCTTTCAAATATTAGGGAATTGCCCTTTTGGACATAAAGATACGCCCTTTTTCTAGATAGAAAAGAGCAGCTAGATTTGCTATTTTAAAGCTACCTTTCGATGTATCAATTTTAATACAGAATTGCGCGTTTCTTGGACACCAGATTTTTATTATTGAGGGCGGCCGCCCCCTTGCCCCCTGACTACGTCACTGTCCTGACTTTGAAACCAATATCACCACAATATGAAAACAAAAGCCGATTGTTAGCTCATTTGCCCTTAAGCCCTTAGGATTCGGTTTATAGCAAACGTAACTTAAATTAATCCAGCTATTTAAACACTTAAAAATCGTATAAAGCATGATCTCAAAACAGGGGAGGATCCACCCAGATTCATGACATTTGCACAAAAACAACACCACACCCATTTGACCACACCCATAACATGAAATTTTAAGATGCAAAACAATATAGCTATAAATAAAAATTGAAAGCCACTGCTGAATCTATATACACGTTTTTCTTGTAAGAAAAGAGTTTATAAGAAAATGATGCTTAAATGGTCAAAATCTTATAAAAATCTTAAGAACTCACGAGGCTCAATTTCCAAAATTTAGTGTTTTTATTGGTCAAAAATCTATATTTCGTCGTTATTGCATTCAAAATTTTAATGATGGAATTCAAATTCAAGTATACAATGTTAATAACGAAAATGTAAACCATTTTATCCAGCTTATTTCAGTAAAAGTCAAAAAAATTTAAGAAAATCTCATGCTCAATTTTGGGAAATGTGAAGAAATTGGAGGCTTGGGCAAAATGACGGTTTTCTTATAAAAAAAGAACGTGTATAGACTTTGCTGCTTAGGTTCGTAGATAAAGAAGCTTTCAATAAAACGGCTGTTGTTTCACAAGAGAGAAACAGCATGAGGATGAGACCAATATTGCTGGAAAATATTTAATTCTGTTTGGTGGAGAGCTTGTATTGAGGTAGTTTTTACCTTCAGCTATAAAAAAATACCAAGCATGCAACTAAAAATTGCCCTTGAAAATGACTCCTAGTAAGAAGCTTCCATAGATGAAACGATGAAAGTGAGAGCAATAGACGGACAACGAGTAGTTCTGTTGCTATAGATGCTCGTATTGGCAATTGTCCTACCTTGTACTTTTGCATTCTCGACGAAACTGTATATAAATTGGATCATTATCTGTTGCAATGAAACAGCACAATCTTTCCTATTTCATTCAAAATTTCTCTCATAAACGTACTCTAACTTTATATCTGCAAGGAAGGTTTACTTTACTTTCTTTTCACTGACGGGGCCATTACTTAGGGCCCAAAATGGACTGGTCCTCACAAAATATGCGAACTTTGGACCTTGAAGTGCGGACTGCGGACCATTTCTAAGAAACCACTTTAATGAAAACAGTCCATTTCCACAACAAAGTCAACTAAAAATTCAATTGAAAAATTGACGCTGCTTCAGGTCTTTATAGTTCAAGTTCCAAAAATTCCCACTCTTCTGGACCGGCTCAAGAAACTGAGAAAAGGAGTGGTCCCCATCTTCTTCTTATTGTATTGGATCAAGACCTGCACTCAAGACCCTTTCTGCGCCAGATCTTTGGCGAGCAGGAACCTTTATGGAAACTCGTAAATTGCAATTTGCCGAGCTTTGGCGACTTTTTTTAGCATTTGCACCAAGGCTACCAGAGTTTAACCAGCTCAAGTGGCGAGTCATTTTGTTCTAGAAAAGCTTTGGCTAGAATCTGTGGAGAGTCAAGGTCCTCAATTCATCCCTTTTGAAGATTTTCGAGCCATTTCAGAGGATTAGATTTTTCTGGCTCTTTATCCTCGACAAAGTTCTCAATTTTGGCAACATAATTTACAGTGTACCAGATTTCTTAAAATGCGGACCAGATTTTGAATAAATGCGGACTGCTGACCATCACTGTCCGCTTTGGACCCTAGGCCATCATCATCATCATCATCATCATCATCATCATCACCATCATCATCCTCATCATTATTATCATCATTATCATCATCATCATCATAATTGCTCTGATAAGCCGTGATATCACATTAAAATTTCTTTCACATAAAGCAGTTTGCATTGCAATCTACAACAACGATGGCCTACTGACCAGTGCCTAGATTTTGAACACCAACAACAGAGAATTTTCGAAACTCAAACATAGTCTATTTTTCACTGAAAAATAAATATCCATAAATAATTATGCATTTCCCACACACATTAAAGATAACTTTGATTAATGAGTTCATTTTTGAAATAAGGCCACTGAGGTCGAATTTCTTATAATGATGAGTTCAAGCAGGGAAACTGGTTCCACTTCTGCTATGAACATAATTTAAACATCCGCTGCTCATATCGACAATTTTATGACATCCTGAGACTCTTTGAAACTGGTAGGCAGGGACCAAACTCCTGCGGGGTATACAGGAGATGAAACACCGTACAATGATGAAAAATTAGCAATTTTGTCGTGCAATTTTTTTGGCTGCTGGTATATTTGTCGGGCAATTCTGAGCGCTTGGCATGTAGGTGTTCTTCCCTCAGCGCTTACTTTTTCTCTGGTGGTCACATGCAAAGCCTAACGTTACTTACAACACCTTGTGCAGTTATAAACTTAAGTATTTGATGAAAGAGCCTACTTGTATATGAGTTGCAAATAGGGCATATATGTTTACCGAGCCTCTAAAAACTAGGGCATATCTATTTACCAAATATCTCAAAAATAAGGAATATCAACTTGTTCTAATATTTGGAGATGCATTTTAAGCCAAAGCAAAGGGTGTCGTCTCAAAAATTTTTCAGGGGGAACAGCCCCCAGACCTCTCCTTTATCTTTTCGTGGGCTCAATTTTCAAAAATCACAGCGCTCCTGTCGTAACCTATAGTTTCAAGCTCTGGTCAATGACTTCTACGGATGACACGCCCTTTCAATCTTGATGGACAACGCCTTTTGTCGGGCAACTATGTCTCACACCCTCCCAATGGAAGTATCCTAGCTTCGCCCCTGAAGCCCTCTGATGTCGGATAAGATGAAATTTATATGTCTAACTGTATCAAACAGTCCTATTAAGAAGTATATTTTGGTCACGTAACTTCATATCTAAGCATCATTTACAGCATCAAAACACCACAAAACACCGTGGCATTGGACAAAACTAGAAAGATGCTAAGTTAATTATGAAGCACATGCTCGGAGCAAGGAATGAAGTCATATGTTTTTTACACCAAATGTCAGTAATAAAGCAAAATGAAGCTAAAATTTGCTTCTGGACTCTGCTGCTGGGTCCCCTTTGTTCTACAATCCTGCCTCGTCTTCGTCTAGCTGATTTCAAAGACCTGCAGCTGCTACGACTCTAATGATGGAGCCTTTAAGCCAATAAGAGATAACCATTTGTGTACCAACTTTATTAAAAACAAATAAACAAAGCTGCTTGTATGAATAATTAAAGTTTCTAGAATGGGATATTGTGGATATAGACAAAATAAATGAGGTGAAGTCTGGGCTTGCGGTAATATGACTAAACATTGAATTTAAAGAGATGAGGTGCTTGCATAGAACAAAGATGCAGTAATTTCATTATTGTTTTCAAAGTGGAGTAAAATCTTTTGAATTATGTCAAGTAAATGGTAGTTTTAAAGAAAAATTATGCTTGACAACGGTTAAGGATGCAATAGGTGAGAATGAGAAGAATGATGATTTGACGACGATGATGATGATGGTTGTGGTGATGACGATGATTATGACGATGAATACTATTATACCTATAACAAAGTTACTTTTATTAATCTTTTCATGGGTGCGCTTGGTGTGTATGGGCTCTTCATTTGATTCCTTTCTATTGTTGCTTCAGGATCTAAACTTTGACAAACTTGTACAGAAAAGAATTTTTATGAAGACCATTAATATTGCTATTAGGACCTCGTACTTCATCTTTTGCCAAAGAAATAAACCATGAAACAACCCAGAACTACTGAACATTTAATTTCTTTTCTTATTATTTTACCTTTGAGTTATATGTCTATTATCATTATTATTGTGGTTACTTTTCATGTTTAGTATAAACTAGCCAATGGTACACTACCATTATATGAGAGGTGTATTATTGTATGTAATATGTTCATATGAAACAATGATTATAATGATGATGTTGATGATGATGATGACGATGATCATGATGATGATCATGATGATCATGATGATGATGACCATGATAATGATGATGACCATGATGATGATGATGATGATGATTATGATGATGATAATGGTGATGATAATGGTGATGATAATGATGTTGGTGCTGATAATGATGATGATATTGGTGGTGACGAAGGTGATGATGATATTGATGGTGGCGGTGGTGGTGATCACAATGATGATGATCATAATGACCCATGGTTGGAGACCTGCTCGTTGTGGCGCTGATCTGGATGCTGTTTATTTGGGACTTGGGGTGCAAATGGAAAGGTTTTCTGGGCTGAGGGATTGCATTGAAACTTACAATTGCTGCTTTTTGCAATGAACAAGCTGTCTGACTCTACTTTCAGAGCGGCAGACAGAACAGGTTTTTGAGGTCAACTGATTTCCTTATGGGGTCTGACTAGTACGTTTGGCACCCCAAGCCCCCTGAAAATGCACCCCAACATGCAGCTTCCAATCCTTTATTATTAGGAGTTCGTTCGAGAACATATATCTGTTCAACCACACATCTGAAGTGTTTATTAAACGACTTTCCTGTTGCAAGTCAGCCATTAATATTCAATATACTAATTTAGATGTCACCAACATTATTAATGTTTAAATACAGGCTAGAAGATAAACAAAAATCCTATTTTTATAAAAGTTAGCAATGTCTTGATTAATCCGTAAACCCAATAACATTCTGTTGTCAATCGAAATCTAGAATTATCGATCGATTTTATCCAACAAGAATCCATACCATTTGAGCATAAAAACTTTGCCTCGAGTTCTATCTCTTCCAATAAATCTACTTCCACAATGATCTCCCTTAATTCTACTTTTGAGTCATTTCTGAGAAGGAAGGCTGAAGTACTTCAAGAATAATTTAATGAAAACTGAAATAGCAGCGTTCTCCCACACGAAAAAGGGATTTTCATGCATTCAAGACTCGACTGCAAATAAATTAAGTTAAGAAAAACTTACTATTAAAATGTAATAGAATAGTTCTCCTGTGCTTCTGTCCATCTGGCTATTCTCTATCGTACACAACTAAACTATATCGAGTTAGCTTTAGGCTATGACAGAACTTTTGGTGCGTGACGAGAGTGGAATGTCAATATGCATGGGAAATTTTCATCGCATTCCTAACCGTCCAACCAAAAGGTTTACAGCATGTGTTTACATATACTCTATTCGGGTTCTTCCAAAGTTATGATCATGACATCAAGCTAAATCATTGAGAGAAATTTGTATATTTCTCTTACGTTTGCTGCTGTCCACATGATCTTGATTACCCCCAGTCCCTTCTCAGACCAGGGGGGGGGCTACATGTTTTTTTAAAAGAAAGTATTTTCGGCCTAGTACTGAAAATTTCTCAACTTTTTCACGGTTCCAGAATCAAAACTTTCTTAAGAATTTCTTAGCAAAAGTTCTTGAATTCATGTGTTTGCGCATGCACATTTAGGAAACGTGAAGAAGCTCCATGTACACTTGAAATGATGATAAATCTTAGTAAACAACAGAATTTAAACTGTTAGAGGGTAGCCAACATCACATAATGAAATTTTTTATACAGATAAGTCGAATTTTAGATGCATAAACATTAAAAAACTTTCCTAAGTCTCAAACATCCAGTACCGAACTTTCTTAACTTTTTGAGCAGCTGAGTACTACTTTTTTACATATAATTTTCTTATAAACAAACGTGTATTTGAGCCTATTATGGGGAGGTGTGACAAGATAAATTTCCTACAGCTAGTAACAAACAGCCTTTACATAAAATAGTGGAGTATAACCCTGAGCTTCTCTTAGCCCATTCACAAAAGAAACTATGATCCCCCACCCACCAGCCTCAACACTTTCAAAAGCTAGTTAATTAAGTATTTCTATAAATACACACTAGTCCTTAAAGCTTTTATAACTTAATAACCATCAATGTAATACAGTGAGGATTACCAAAGCAGCCTTTTTGGATGAATGATAGTCAACCAGAGAACTCTGTTTAATCCACAGCTTCTATGTGCCACTATCACGCCACTACTTCACTTAACATCTAACTTTTACATACCAAGACATCAAACAGGCCTGAGAGAAGTAAGAATGGTTTTCTTGTCGCATGGAAGTCAAACAACAAAGAAAGGGCAACCTAATCTGAGGACAATATATGTGACTTTACAAGTGATCAGCGACCACACGTAATGCCCCTGAAAGCACGTGCTCCACCTCTTTCAGTTTTATTTTGCTATTTAATCGGCCTTTCATAATGTTCTGCGAATATTGCGAATGGCATTTCTCTTTTGCGAATTGTATCTATTGGAGCATTAAATGAATGAGTGACATCATCTGTTTCCCATGAACAAGCAGAGTTTAACTTTAGCCAACTTACATGCGTGACAAAACGAAACTTATAGAACATAACTATAACACACTTAGAGGAAGAACTGTGACGGCAATATCCAGAACGTAGGAAAGGGGGGCAAAGGTGCTACGCCCCCCAATTTCCACAAGTTACTATATGAAGGGCTCCTTTGCAGCTTGCAAGTTTGTCCATTTTGCTAGCAAAGGTGTTGTTTATGTTCGTGCCTCTCACCGTCGAATGCTTCATACGTTCAAAGGTGAGAATGTGAAAGCGCGGTAGGATTATTACATCACAAAATTTCATGAGAAATTCACTGAGAGAAGTGTGGGAGTAAAGTATCTTGCTGCTCAAGACTGAACTTGTTCAAGAACTCCAAATCTTAATAAACCGGCTTGGAAAACGATAATGCAAAAGATGTGCGTCATTTGCCTGATACTCCTGGGGAAGCCCATAGGTGCGCCTAATATCAAGACATTGACAGGCTCTGAATTCATTGCATGGCTGCTCTAAATAACCTCATGTGCTTATGCCAAAGAGAAACCTCAAAGTTTTTCAATGACGTCAGGCAATTTTTTATTTTGAAGCAGAAGGAATGGGAAGCTTGCATAACAAATCAGAAGAATAGGACTGAGAGGGAAAACTGTAGCAAAGTTTACTTGTGGGAGGGAGCACGTAGGTAACCCCGCACTCTGACAGCAAGCACTCAATAATTGGCATAAAATAGCACATCATTGGCAGTAGTATGCCGAAAGAACTTTGAGTGAGGGGAGTGTAGCAACAGGAGTTCACCGAAAGCCTACTAAATGTCCCGGGATCACCGACAAACGATGACCGATTAACGACAAACGATGATTGATTAACTCCATGTGAAGGTCGCAAAGGATCATAGGTCGAGGGCAGGAGACCGGGAGCAATAGTTGCAATTGTTGCGTAGGCTAGGGTGTAGTCTATAGGTGAAAAACAGCAAAAGCTGATTTGTGCGTGAAACATATCTCCTGGAAGGTATAAGTGTAAATCTCACGGCCGTTTGCAAGTGTCACAGTGCATTTCAACGTTGCTTGTCGTAGCCTTAATGGTGTTTTCTGCGCATGGATCTTCACACAACGGATATTTCGTTATGAAAAGCTGCTGACGTAGTTCAGTCGTCATCTGTTTGCTCACTATTCTGTTCTCGGGCTTCCAATCCACTCCTTCTATTTATCAGAACAAGTTTCTAAGAACACGAGCCTGAAATTTGGTGGAAAATTAAGAGTAAATTGTAAAATTTACTTCTAGATTACGGTGCATTAGCTTTCCACTAACATATGAGCATGAAATATCCTTTCCTTGTTAGCCTGAAGAGAATTCACAGCCTCGTCACTTTCATCTTTGATTTTCACAATAGTTGCCCCCTACAAAACTAGATATTGCGCTAACACTGCCTACTTACAATTGTCTATAAAATCTTTCCACTCAAAACATTGAATAGTGGTTTTCAACCGGGGTTCCTTGGAACCTTAGGTCTCCACCAGCGCAACCCAGGAGCTGTAACAGAAGGTATAGAAATGCAACGATCGACATTATACTTTGACTCTCCTGCGCAACTATTTGAACAACAATTCCTCGAACCACTGGAATACATCCCTGGGGCTCCGCTACACCAAGAGGGTTGAAAGCTACTGTGCAAGAGAGACCATCTCGGATGCATCATTTGGCTAATGGGCTCTCAATCAAGCAAAACATGTAATTTTATCTTTTATATTATCTAATTTCTAAGCTGCCCACACAATACCAATTTAAGAGCAAATTAAGAACAGCTTCAAACTTTAGTGAAAATTAAGAACAGCCAGCCCAAATCTCAGCTTTTTTGGTTCTTATAAAGAAAGGGTTAAATGACGTGCTTGGAAAGTGTCATTCAAGGGGGGAGTTGCGAACAATTGTCAGCAATGTTGTCAGCAATTTTAAGTAACTTTGGTTGACTATGCGCAACAGAATAAATGGATGACAGTTTTAAATTTTATTTAATACCTCAATGTGCGCTAAATCCATGCAGTATGGCCAGCTTTCTTGATATTTCGCTTACAATGGGTACCCAATTTCTCATGCCCTCAAGTCGATACATCCTTGCTTTGGATTTGTCCACAACTTAGCTTGTTTGATTACGTTCAACTTGTGTAGCAGCCGAAATAGGAATTCCATGTGATGGACCTGTGTAGCGACGTTCTTTGGAAAAGGAAACATTAGATAAGATTGATTTTGCGATAAATTGTTGTTGATACTTACTAAGAGATAACTTCAATGTTTAAAAAATAAACTGTGCGTGGTTTTCTTTTCCCACGACCAAATCAGTATTGTATCGGGCCAGGCTATTCCTTTGATGTCCTTATCTCTTTGCTAAATAGGGTATTTTGTACCGAGAATTGTTTTAATTATTTGTAATAACTACTAGATCTGTCGGAATAATGTTGTTTAGATACAATTCGGTTGAAGAAAGTTCAACTCTGTAAATATATATAACGCACAAAAGTGACCACATTCCTCCTAGACAAAAGGTTTGTTCACTGTATGGATTAAATCATCGTTAGAAGAGCGAAATTCAAAGGTTCTGCTCAGGAGGTGTGATGATTCTCGAGCGTAATGGGTTGGAGTTGTGACTCATAAGCTTTCCAGAGCTAGCCAGCAAAAACATGAAATTTCTCAGCTGTAATATCTCACCACCATAACCCGGTACTCGCACAAGTATGCCTCTGTCAAATACGGTGGTAGCAACAGCAAAATCTGTAAGCCTCTGTCTATACTGCAGTAATTCCAGGAAAAACTGAAATAAGCTATCAATATAAAATATATA
>WIPJ01002561.1:0-26322 GCA_018155075.1 Cassiopea andromeda | reverse complement strand
TATATATATATATATATATATATATGCTAATTTGTTTTGACGGTAATTGTTGCTAATGAGATGCTTTCGTAAAAATTTAGTTTCATTTGCTTTCACTAGACAACGAATCTACAAAACTAAGCATAGCTACATAGTAGGAACTTGAGATTACTGTGAAGTTCCTGCACAAAAGTTGCAGCTGGGATACTTTTGAATGATGTGCATCAACATCAGGGGTGTAGCCATAAAAGGGTGTGGGGGTGCCGTACCTCCACCCCAATATTTTGCGTCTCGGAACATTTGCCACACATCACTAGTGCTCTTCAGCGTTTTATTGCTGATAAATCGAAGTCTATTTGTCCGCAAATTGGGGTTGTGCACACCACGAAAAATTTTCTTTAGTTTCACCATTGACCAACATCTTCCACATAATATTGCAGTAAAATAAGTTCTCTTTGCAGAAACACATCTCTTCTCACATACTCCAACATTCTTTCTAGCATTTAACACCGTAGACATATGGCTACATTTAAGTAAAATGACGAAAAAGAGGAGGAACAGGACGATGGCAAATATGAAAAAGAAATACAAGGAAGAAGAACATACCAGCAGCATGCGAATCTGCACTATTGAAGTAACTGAAATCAAACAGCAAGCACTCACAATGCTCTATAACTAACTGACTTAGCAAATAATTGATTGTTTGTAGTGTCGATCGCCACCTGTATCCTAGATTGCCTGCATGTGCAATCATCCCTTTGTGATCAATGGAATTAAATCAAATTTAATCAAAGATTGTGTTTTCCCTATTAACTGGCCAGTAAGTTAGAGCTTCTATGTCAACAACAGTCGCAGGACAATAGCTCATGTTTGAGTCCTACTTAAAAGTTTGAAAATCACATGCATTCCGAATCCTTAAACAAACGTAAGCCAAATAATTTATTTCAAGTACAGTAACAGTTCTTGAGACTTGAGAATAACAGATTTTGAAATTAAACAATTGAGCAGCTGTAATGACATTGAAGTCACCTCCTCCATAGCGAACATGGCTAAGGCATAAATAATTTAAAGCCACGTTATCAAGCTAAGCCTACTTGGCATCGAGGATAAAGAAACTATGAACACTTTGCATGTTTGTACTTGAGACGTTGCTTTGCTTACATTTAGTTCTAGCCCCGTTGTCATTTCATCTATTCTTAGCCTACCTGGAATCGAGGATAAAGAAGTTAGAGATTGTTTCCCTATCTGAACACTTCGCATATTTATACGAGAGACGCTAACTTGTTTACATTTTTTAGTCGCGTTATCATGCCATCTGCTCTTACCCTACTTGGGATCGAGGAAGGACAGGAGTTTACAAAAATCGTTCTATTTTTCAATAATTGGAAAATACATTTTAAACTCAATCTTGATTTGTTACACTTTTTTTATAAGAAAATCTTCATTTTGCCTGAGCCTCAATTTTCTTAACGTTTCCCGAAATTGAGCATGAGATTGTCTTAGCTTTTTTTCAACTTTTTCTGAAATAAGCTGGCTAAAATGGTTTACACTTTCGTTATTAATATTATGTATATGAATTTGAATTCCACCTTTAACATTTTGAATTCAGTAATGACGAAATATTGACTTTTGGCCAATAAAAGCATTAAATTTTGGAAATTGAGCATCTTAGTATTCTTAAGATTCTCTTAAGATTTTGACAATTTGAGCCTCATTTTCTTATAAACTTTTTTCTTATAAAGCAAAAACGTGTATTTACTTCGTCAGTTGACTTACTGGGATTTAAATCAGGTTTGAGAGCTGGATGAACCCAAAATAATGGTTATTGAAGAAGTTCATGATACAACAGCTTTCACAAAAAGTAAAACTAATGAAAAACTGACTTCAACTGTGCAAATGCCAATGAAGCTGTTGGAATAGCTGCCTTGATTTATGCAAGCATAATCAGCTTAATTTTAAAGGCTAGATTCTCCCTTGTCTTCGATCCAATCAGAAGTTCTCCAATTCGTTTGCAATTTTGTGACCCAATACCTGCTTTAGTGAGCCATTAAAGAAACGGAGATAACAATTTGTAGGCATTTCTTTGACTTAAGATACTAGCGTTAGCCATTAAAAATATCCACTGTAGCAAAAAGGTGCAGAGCACTGATGGTGTAAGAAGGCACAGTCAAGCCTTTTCAGAGGGTGCCTCTTACAAAGATGAAACTGCAGCAAAATAAAAGAGATGGTTTTATGCTTAAGTAAATAAAAACACTCTCAGATTATGAATTATGTTAATATTCTTCAGAATTATCACAAAAGCAACTTCATATCATTTTACAGCTTGCATCAAATATTTCGGCAACCTTTAGCGGAATCATGTATTTATAAAAGGGCAATAACGCTTAACGATCTCTTGTTATTTGGTCATTTCTTCAATTACTTCTCAAATTTTATTAAATTCCTATAAATTTTGTCAGTAAAATTGTTTTCACATAAAACAGCAACAAAAGTTGCCAGGAATCCATTAATATTAGATTAGCAATATTCGACATCATTTGTACGCCCTCCTGAGAGTAGGAACTGCAAGCCTCTGGCCCGAGCACCAAATCAAGCCCGCAAGCAAATTTGAAGTAGCCCGCTGGCCAGGCTTTATGCATGTGGTCCCCATGGGGATAAGTTGCGCTCTAGGGTATCATGATTTATTTATATTCAAGAGTTAACTAGCTTGACTTGAACACTGAATACAGCACCACCTATCAATTTCATATAGAATTGTAAGTTACAAATTAACGTATTTTAGAATGAAAAAAGAATTTCTGAAGCGTAATCACATTGAGGTCATAGTTTTGATGGACCGTTAGAATGCAACATTTTTATGCAAAATACTGAGATTAAAGCTAGATCTGTAATTGGAGGAAGTAAGCTTTTGCAAATAAAAGCAGAGCAAAAGCACTCCCTCGCTGTTCCATCTTATTCTATTATATGGGCTCTATTTTATAACTTGTTAGTTTGTAATTCTCTATCACGCTCATTTTTTGATTTCAAAGAATGATCACACCCAATATTTGGCAAAAATGTGCGTCTGTAAGAAGTACATATTTTAGGCTCTGATGAGTAGGGACATAAAATACACGCATTACCAGAAATGAGAGACATTTTGCACCTGTAAACGTTTGTGCTCAGTTACTGTATTGTTGTTGGCTCAGCATCATAGGCGTAGACTTTTATTTTCACCAGGGGGGCTCAAAAAATAGCTGCAGTAGTCAAAGGATAGTAAGAGCTGAAGGTGTTAAAGTGATGTTCTTGTGCATTTTTCTTTATTGCTTTTTTCTATTTGAACATGGTAGAAGAAACAAGCAAGAAAAAATTAAATGATTTTGATACCTATTACTTATTAATTATAAACTTTTAGTGTTCATTTAGATAATCGCTTCTATGACGGCACAAAAATTTACTCTTTCTCACAGCATTTCTTGATATGAAGCTATCGATAAGTTCATCAATTGACAGTTTCATGACCTCTTCTTTGTGTATGTTCATTATTGCCACAGCATTTAATCGTTCTTGAGACATTCGTGTTGTTGACAAGAACCTTAAGAGTTATTTATAAAATTGAGCTTCCAGTTTCCCAGGGGGGCTGAGCCCCCAAAATTTTTTCAGGGGGGCTAGAGCCCCGGTGCACCCTAAGTCTACGTCTATGCTCAGCATTGCGTTAAATCAGCCAAAGTTTTCAACGTGCTATTTGTCATAAATTTCATAGATCTTTCCTTGTAGTTTATAAGTTTTTGGGTGTCAAGTGATAGGTTTCTTATTAGCCGGTTTCCTATCAAAAATATCAATGAATTCTCGTTTGGACAAGTTTAAGTTCCAGATTGAAGCTGTTTACAAAATGGAGGAGAGGTGAGTAATTTTTAAGAAGAAATAGCAGCTCTTAGCAAAGGAATTGCTACAAAATTGAGGATTTTACCACTACTCTAACAGCAAAACTTCATAATCTTTGTCTGATGTGGGAACTAAATTAGGAGGATTGTAGATACTGTCAATATTGCAGTAGAAAAGCTTAAAGAATGGCAAGGACTTTAAGATGTCTAGGAACCGTTTTCGTCCAAGACAAGGCTACACATCAGGTAATGTAAGTAGAACGCTATTGCTGAAATGCAAGAAGTGAGTGAAGATTTCAACAGGTAGGACAGTATTCTGTTAGTCATCGTGGGAACTGTAGATACCGTTATTGTACGAACGAAACAAAGACAATATTTCAGCTACAAAGCTGCTTGAGGGAAGTCGATGTCAGGAAGTGCATGCCTCGGGTTGTTATACTTTTAAAACTGAATTCTTTTCATCACACCATACCTTTGCTACAGAGCTTCAGCCATTTTTAAAGGAGTAGATTGTAGTTACCAGTCCCTCAGAAAAGATGAAATATCCCTTATTTCTGGTGATGGTCATGTATCTCTAGCGTTCAAGTACAACGATAGGCTATTGACAAGGTTAAAATAAAATTTTTGGAGCGTTTAACTCTGGAGCAATACGTATTAGTATCGCAGAAAAGAATCAGGTATATTCAATAGACATAAAGATGGATTATTTGCAGTTTTAGTTGAATGTCAGAAGAAATCTAAATGAACAACAAGCAACAGACAATAGTAAAGATCGGAAATTCCTTGCTTTAGAAATGTGTCTACTTCCGAAGACCTGAAAAATAATTTCCTGTCTCTTTATTGCTTGTAGTTTATAAAGCGAAATATTATCAATAATAGTGATGTAAGGCTTGTTCAATAATAATATATTATTCCTATGTTAGCTGTCTCCAGACTCACAGATATGTGTGTGTGTGTGTTTCTGTTTATGTCCGTGTTTTTTAAAAGCAAGACAAAGGTGCATAGAAATGATACAAAGTTAAGGATAGAGATTAAAAGGTAAACCCAGCAACGAATAGTAATGGAAGCAAGGCCAAAAGAGTGTGAGATGACGTAATGCAGTTTCCGCAGAAGAGAGGCAACGGGAGAACTGGTACGATTTATCAGTTTCAACGTGCATTTAATATTTCAGGGCTTAATAATAGTATTTTCGTCTCTCAAGGCTAATTACAAATAATTTTAAGCTAAAATCAAGCTTTAAGCAACATGTAATCGAATAAAGGACTGGAAAAATTTAGTTATCCTCGCAAAAACCTATGCAAATTGTTTCACCTTTATCGCTTTTTGCAAATTCATTTTTAAATTTCAAACAAGGTTTCATATCTCAACACTACCAAGCAGTGAAGCATTTCAAACTTCTCCAGCAGTTCTAATATTTAAACATCTACAGCCAGCTGAAGATACCATGTATAATGAAGGCTGAAATAAAATGCACGATGCCATGGTCTATAATTTTTTTTTTGCACTCAGATTGTAAGCTATCAGGAATGCTCTTTTCCCAAACAGACAATTAAAGGAATTTTAAAGGTTTCTTTAATAGCGAAAGAACAGTTGCCGAGGGAGTAGTATATTAGAAAATGCTCAAGCGCCATGGCTATTCGTTTGCATCTGAATTTAAGCATTCCATCCAGTGGCAAATTTTCAAGAAAAATCAAGGGGCAAAGGTGATAAACTTTCTAAGTGTTTTAGAAATATTTGTTGAGTATACGTGTTTTTTATAAAGAAAAGCTTGCAAGAAATTAGGTCTCAAGCAAAAACTATTTCTCTTATTAAAAAGCTAATATTTAGCTTTGATAAAACCTGGGAGGCACGTTAACCCCTGATGACCGCTGCTGATTCCATTACATTTCTCTTTATTTACTTCCTACAAATAAAGCATATTCTCTTGAATATCTTATCTTAAATATTTTTGAGTTTTATAAATGTTAACGTCATGAAACTACACTGTACAAATGGTGAATGTAGATTTAGCGAATCATACCTTTTTACAAACTCTTTAATTTGAAGTACTTTTGATTTCAAGTCAGGTTGAAGCGTGTTTGTTTCCGTCCTTTTTCGCACTGTGCACTAGAGTATCCTACCACAAAATGAACCGAAACCATATAGGCCATATGCGTAGCATCTGTTAGTTGAGTTTTTCCATTAATAGCTTCACAAGTTAAATGAAGCTTAGAAGTCTATTACTCACATCAAGGACCAAAAAAAGCTTGTCTTGTTTACTGTGATCTAATCTGCACTCTTTTCAGCAGTTTAAAACTAAATATTAAACAACAGTATATTTAACGCTCGCTGGTCGCATAGGCGTTGTCACATGTAATTGAACTGCTCTACCTTTAAATTGCATATTCTTTAGGGAAGAGCTCATCACCATTTTCCCAACATGGTTTACGTCTTCAATGCTACTGTACATTGAATCTCGGAAATCTTTAATATCAACCCACAAATGTTTTTACCTTAAAGCCAATAACTGAGACGCTAAAGTTTATCTCTTCTCTTTACTAATCACTTAAGTATATCATATCCTTCTGATTTGCAGATCACGCGATTCATTATATGTTATATGTGCTGTTCGATGAGACAAATTTACTTCAAACGTGATTAGGATAAGGGAAAAGTCTACAACGTTATTCAATCTCATTACCCATTAAAATTTAAAATCTTTCACCTAAAGGAAGCGGCTAGCCTCTACATTTATAGTCCCAATATGCAAATGGATGCTAAATACAAATCTTTGAAGATATAGTTTTATGAAATGTATTTAAAAACATTCTTACGTGGCATTCCACTAGAAAAATCTAGCTTCTCACGTAGCTCTTGAAACACTTGTGTGACGGTATTTAGTATAATTCTTCTTAGATGCTTGATAATCAGTGTGGTTTATGGATGACACAAAACAGATAGATAAATGACAGTTCATATTAAGTCATATTTAACCTTAAACAATCCTTTTATCATCTATTTTAGAAGAACTTGAAAGATTCACTTAAATAGACATTCTTAGCGTACTGTAACAGTTAAATACAAACTTCTACACATAAATATTCCATGTGTTAGCAACCACAATCTTATAAAATTACAATGAAGAGAAATTTAGAATCGGCAAAGTTACTTACCAAGCGACAAAGCAAAGGAGAGAACGATCGAATGAGAAAATGTCAAGAGCAGAGGCTGTAACAAACATCAGTTTTCCAGCAAAATAAATTAAACTTCACTTTAAGTTGAGATTTCCCATGGATATCCGAATTTCTGTTCTTCCCTTTAGACTATACTCAATATGACTTATGCGTTTTTCTTTGGACAGGATAACAAAATGCCAACAACATTCCCATAGAGAAATTTTCAAACGAGCTATGTTAAAAGTCTTTTGTGGTAACTATCGGTCTTTCTTTCGGTATGCAGTAAAACTGAGGGACAAAAGCTTATTTTCAAAACGGTATTAGACCACCCCTTATTGTCAAATGTTTCAAAAGGCTGTTATATTTGACGTTAAGGTTTTGCAAAGTATAGAAGGCACAGAAAATCGACATTTATTGGTGGTGCGTTGCATTATTAAGGGACATTTACAAAGGACGTGCAAGCTGAGTTGAGGGCAGGAACGAAAGAGCAACAATAGGACGGGGGAGGCAGAAATTTTGAGAAGTACACATGTACTACTTATGAGGTCATCGTGAAGTCAGAATTTAAACATAAGGGCTACTTGTCACAACCTATGCACCCAACCACTGCTGCTTTTTGTGGCAAGTCATGAATTTCTGAAGATAGAAGGAGTTCGAGCCTGAGAGAAAAACGAATGTAAGAAGACAATGTGAAAAATGATATTAATAGGCAATATAAAGGAATATATCTGTCCCCCTTGCTCCCTCTCATCGAGTGCAGAAGGGGTGCTGCCCCTTTCACCCGATGCTCCAGCACCCTTGGGTGAGGGAAGAGAGTTTGGAGAATTTGGATATATCAAAACGTTTCATGATGACGCAACAGAGGCTACGATTTTAGGGAACCTTGTAAATTGAGAACACATTATACTTAGGCATATATGATGCTTAATTATGTTATTCAATAATTTTGGTATTATCGAAATAATGGAAAATTAATTTGAATAGAGATCAGGATCATATTTTGTCGTCGTGGTTCTCATACTAAAGTTCAGCTGCGTTTCCCAAATAGGTGCAAACTTGAGCAATGCTTCTTCAGAAACATTAGCAAGAGAACGTCATTTTGACCTTGTAGCCTGCATCCTATTCAAAGCAATCATTTAAAGCTTTGTCTCACGTTATTTCAAGACTGTCACATCAGACAGCTCATATTTCGGACAAATGTCATTTGCTTTCAAAAAACATTGCTTTATGTAAAACTGTAATACAATGGCCACGAGTATTTTGACAGGAATGGATATAATGAACAAGTCAGACTTTAATAGCTTGCTAGATAACATGCAAATGCAATATGGAGATTTGACTTTTCTTATGATGAAACTGATTTGCCATGTATATCTTTACAACATGTTTTCTTTCTATCTCAAAATTTTCGACAAGCACTCTTTGAGGGATCTCTTGAAAAAATTTTAATCCTCAATCAAACGAGTTGCAAGTGAAAAAGTCTGGTAAACCAAACGGACATCTCAAAATCCGTCTAGTCATTTGATGAGCAATAAGAATTGAATGATCCTTTTACAGAAATCTGTCTTTTCTTCAAGCAGGAAAGGCTGCTATTGATCACTACTTTTCAAGTCGTTTTCATTTAACAAACGAAATAACGAGGATGCAGCCACGATGTTGAAAAGTACATTGCAATGATTCTTGAAAAATTGCCATAAGTATTCTTCAAAATATGTATCATAAATTTTTCATACATATAAGTCTTAGTTTGGATATAGCAATTATTAAATCTAAGTTATAATATAAATATGAATTGGTTGAGCTAGATAAGCAGCTGATGTCTTTCGTTGCGTTAAAGAGAGCACAGGGATCTGGCGTATTCAAATTCAGCACGAAAAAAGGCGTTAGCACATTGTTTAAAAAGTTTAGATTTATCTTTCCAATCAAGTTCCACTTTTTCGTTAATGTTATAGCTTTATCACACTGCTTCTATAATGACATGACCATTCAAAGTCTATACAGAGGTGGTAATCAAACAGCAGTTACTACCATTCAAAACCATATGTCCATCCAGGCAACAAGATCAAAATCAAAAAGGCCACACTAATGAATACTGGAGTTTCAATCTAAAACTCTATTAGAAGCAAAAGTGTGAGAAGGCGTCTCGTAAAGTAGGATACCAATTTTTGTGTCAAGATGTGTCCAATAAAAATGCACGTGATAGTAAACAAGTTTCTAAGAGCAGGGTCGCAAACGGGGGCGTAGGGTGTCACCCCCAATGATTTCACCACCAGGTTTGACTCGGTCCCGCTCTGGTTATGTAGGCATGGAATCTCTGTTTATGATACGTAAAGCCGGTTGCAACTGTACTGGCGCTATGCTGTTTAGAAGAAAGGCCTATAGTGAGCATATTTCCTGAGACGGAATAATCATAGATAATGGAATAATTAAGAAAAGATGACCGAGTACAGAATCGGCCCTATCCGGTCCCAACCAGTTGTAAACAGTAATTTAAACCCAGATCATCCGCTTCATGTGTGACATTGGATGGTATGACCATCATTGTCAACATGACAATAAGGGCATCAGCTCTGTCATCTATGTAATGCATTTGAAGCCATCTCAGCCATATGAATATGCGAAGGAAGTATTTCCTGCGTTCTAACAGTCTGAAGGGTGTGGCTTGCAAAAATTTTCTGGGCTCCATCCCCTAGACCACCTTTCTTAGATTACGGTAGAATCCCGTTAACTCGGACCCAGGTTAATTTGGACATTCACTTAGTCGTACGATTTCTTGCCCCCCTTGAATTTGAGGACTGTTATCGAGACCTCGGGTATCTCGAACATTCGCTAATTCGGACGAAATTGCCGTTCCCCCTGAAAGTCCGAGTTAATGGGATTGTACTGTATTTCCCCAATACATTTTTAACTTTAGAAGTAAATGCCATCATACATGATATTTATTTTTTAATAGCATTACTTTATGTGTGTGAAGATAAATGCTGTAATTGTGGGGAGGTGGGTGTAAAGGCATTCATGTAACTTCCACTAGGCTTTGGTGTATGGCTAGGTCACACTATTTTTAAGTATGCCGTTTTACGGCGTAGAAACAGACTATTGAGAAAAATATCTAGGACAAGATCAACATGAAATGCACCAAGGACTTATTGAGATTGAATGGGTAGCATTTCAAACCTTCAGAACGAGTTTGTTCAGTAATGGAATGTCTTTGTTGGAAAATACGTTACAACTTAGCTAATATTAGGAAAGGGATGTGCAATTTGGATGTATTTTTCGTTTAGCTATGGCAATTAGGGAAATTAGGGGCTTTCTCTGCAGTTCCTTTTCATCTTCTATAAATTTAAATACTTTTACTGCCTTCTAATGTTTTGAGAAGAAAAACTAGATTCTTGCCACAAAAAAAATTTAGCCTTAAATGTACGTACTTAATCTCGATTCTATGCTATGTGTGGTGCGTGAGTGGCCCCGCCAACTGTTCCGCAGATTAAGTCCGTCGTGGTGAAAACTCGGTCCCATGAACGCACACTCCCACCCCCGATTCGCAATTCGCGTATTCCCTGATTCGCACTTAGCATTTGTACCCCTAACTAAGAGCGCTGTTTCCTTCAAGCGTAATCCAGCAGGATTAATACCTGGCCTTGTAGATTCCAAAAGTGGTTTAATGAGTACAACAGTCAAATATAGTTGGGGTGGGGTAAAAAAGCTTAGACATCCCGCTGTAATTTGTAAGGTGTAAAGGGGGCAGATCTAATATCCGCCAAGTCTTTTCTTATGTAGGGTGATCAAACGAAATAAAGAAGCAAAACTGAATGCACTTGTAAAGAGCGCAATTTGTTGGATCAAACATTAGCATAAATAATTATGTGAAGCTCAGTTCCTTTTACAGAATAAGGCAGTTAGTTTTCATTGTGGTCCAGACCAGAGGGTGCCAATAAGTGATCCTCCACGCAGTCTAAAGTGGCCCTCGCTGAATTTGTTGATAAAAAATCACATGTTTATACACACAAAAACACACCAAAATACACGTATCCTAATTCAGAATCCTCCATTCTAATTCAGAAAATGGCTTCCTTTGAAAAAGGAGACTAATGGTCTAGACTCCCACTTCTGCTACTAGATGAATTATTATATTGAATTCTAACAGTTAATAGGGCGGAGAGGAAAAACACGTGTTCATAGATCCTTTTAGTGTCAGACATTTGTTTAACATTACGAATATTTGACTTAAGATTACATTAGAGATTGTAGCAGTCGTAATTATGGACATTAGATTTCCACTCAATTAATCAAGATGTCTCAATACATAGAGCACGAGGGGAGGCAGATGCTTTGAATAATTACAATTTTCATCTGACTAAATGCTTAGGAGTTCTACAGTAGAAAAACAACACATTTTTCCCATGTGATCGACAAGTTGGATTGAATCGAAGAGATAAAGCATTGCTAAAAGCGTGCCAAAATTGGAGATGTGTATGTCGGGGAGGTTACCTCATCTCTACTTTATGCCAAAGCTGTCGGTATTGTTTCGACACAGCGGTCTTGTCAGAATTTGCTGGAAGTTGTGCAGCTTGCTGGTAAAAATTTCTTTTATTATATTCGCATTCAAAAATCCTTCGGTACAACGCAGAGTATTACAAGTGTTTAATTGAAAAAGTTTCAACCCCTCTCATATTACCATCGCTTATTGTAGGCCTAAGTAATGAGTGGATTAGTTGAGCAGCTTAAGCCCATCTTCTAGTCAGGCCTGCAAACCGGAATTTATCTTTCAGTAATGTTGAGTGTTGTTAAAAACCTTTTGCTGTGTTACCATCTCTACAGTGACTAGGCCAATTTCAGTTGCGCACTAAATGATACATCTTGTGAGAGTACTAAAATATAGGGCAAGGTCGAAAAGGCGAACACTGCTTCGAACCACCATAGCAGGTTACAAACGAGGTTCGAAAGACAATGACGAACTGGTGGCTGGCAAAATGGAAATGCAGGATTAAGATTGCTCATTATACTTCATAAGTGACTCCTATTGGCTGCTACACAAAGAGAGTGAGAATGGCGTATGAAAGTGCTCCTTCACGTAATAAAGAGAGTTCGAATGCAAACTGAGAAATGATTGTCGTTAGCAGTGGTGTGCCGAATGACTTTTAAGTGGGGGTGTAGCAAAAAAATATTAAAGACAGGTTACTCAATGTGCCAGAAATACCGAAAAAATAATGATCGATTGCCGATAAGCTATGACTGCAATGCAAGTATTTACCGAAAAGCTATAGAATTACCTACGATTTCGGGAAAAGTGAGAGTGTGTCACCTTCCACACAACCTACTTCCCTACGACCCTGATCTCAAGAGAAGAATACTTAATAAGCCAAATCTTAAATGGGACAGTTGCATGTTGAAAAGTGTTGTTCTAGTTGATATGATCAGGACCTGAAATTCAGTTGGTGACTTTGCGAGGAAGAGACAGGGCAGAAAGGAGCGACAAAGGACGGCTTCAGGAAATGTGGCCTGTCCTACTTGCGGACAACTCTGTGCCTCAGAGTTCGGGCTCAGAAGCCACCAACGACGCCACTGAACTGTATTGTTGACAACGACAGCGATCCAAGAATGGTGGGTTGAGTCAATTTTTGATAAAACGCAACGATCAAGAAATAATGTTTCTGAACGTGCAATTACCAACATACTGCACATTGGAAGAATCACTCCATTAGAGAAGTAAGCAGTCGCCTAGAGAGAAATGTACAAGCTCGCTGAGAGTCAGATTAATTCCTACCTTTTAATTGCAAGCCGTAAAGAAGAAACTTAATATTTCCTGTAATTTTTTTGACAGAACGCAGCCATGCTAACTTTTTGACTTGGCGAGATGCACCTGGTATGCTCCCTACCTAAGCTCTATACTTTACAATATATAAAACCCATGTACGCAGAGGCTCTCATTAGCAAGCTAGCAAAAAAACTTTTAATTTGCTAGCAGACGTCAATCGATAAAAGCACATTGTCTTTCTAAAGCTATTTAATGAGGCAGCATGACAGTTTGCACATTGAACTAAAGCACCATAAATTTTAATCTTACTAAAAATGATATACTCAACAGGAACTCACCAACTATATCTTCCAAAGAGAAAGACCTTCTGCTTGTTTACTTTGCTGCGTGCTTCCACTAATCAGCTGGTTTCTAGCTGAGCTGAAACACAACAAGCAGTTATATGAATGTCATTCTAAACATGACTATAACATCTGGTTAGTTTGGTTTTATCGTAGTTGATGGAGTTCACTGACAACAAGGGGCTCATCTGTTATAAATTAAACCACAATGACAAGGGGCCTAATCACCGAAACAAAAGAGTGCTGGCCGCCATTGTCCTTCTAATCACCAGATGGTGAAATGAGGAGAATGCTCCTTCTTAGCAGAAGTACTTTGCTCTTGTTCCTGTTGGAAAGGGGGTCTTCTCAAAATTACTTGCGATGAGGGACATGCCGAAGTAAGGGGTGTCGGGTGTCATACCCCCACTTTTTGACAAAGCCGTCAGTAATCATTTGGTTTTTCAGTACTCATTCGGGTTATCGATAAAAGCTGGCGTTGTGATCATGCTTTTTGGTAATTCTAGGAGATTCTTCGGCTACACCCCCTCATTCAAATTCCTTCGTCTCACCAATGGTTACGATCCATATCAAATGGCGAGTAATAATGGCACTCAGGGTGTATTCCGTGTAAAGCCCAATTCGGAGGTACGCCAGCAGCTTATCAAGTGTACGTCAACGTCGAAGGTTGGCGTACAACCGAGGTGCAAAGATCAAAAGAACCTTGAGCTGAGATCTGCATTTGACTGCGCCAGTACGCCAAAGAATATCGCTTAAGTTATGTCCATGCCGCCACGCCGACGAGAAAGCTAACTCCACGCAGGAGATCTTCAGGCCTAAGAGCATGGAATACCCATTGAAACAGCACATGTGGTCTTCTGTACTTGCATTGCATGGGGCTGGAACCATTGAGAAAATTAAAAAAGAGCTCAGGTAGCAGTTACATTGCAGTAAGTAAGCATTGGATTTCATGTTGGGTTCTTGCATTATTAAAACAACAAGGGTAGTATACTGTTGATTAAAATAGGTATGCAAAGGTATGGAAATCGATTGCCTGGTTTTGTTTGAAGTGATTACAAAGTTGCTGAATCAACAAAGTGACTGAAGCTGTACAAAGTCAAATGGGACGTTATTATAAGAGTGGGAACAAAAGTTAGCATCCAGGAGTCATTGGATCAAAGAGCCAGCTACTAAATTTTAGCAAATGATTTTTTCTTTATGCTGATTGTAAGCAGAGCTCGAAGCATTGTAGTTAGTACATCCTGTTGCTCTGCTATAAATAATTACACTTAAAAGCTTATTTCAATGGTCTGAGCTTATAACCTGATTTTTCCATTTGTTTGGTGCGCTGAATCCAAATATATCATCCATTTTCTTTGGTCAGGTCAAGTTTTTGAGATATTATGAGTGCACCCTTTGAACCTTGAATAGTGCTCAGTTCAAGAAGTGCAGGACTGTCTTTAGGCCAAATCTTTGTTTTTATATAAAAAAAACGAATCTGAAGCAGCAGGGAACCAAAACTGTCTCTGTCTTTAACTTTAGGAAGCTATATGTGAAACTTATTTGTTTATATTTGGATGGTCATTTATTTTTTAGCGTAGCTACACTTCAATCGCAACAACATGGATCAATTGCTGACTGCTCTGAACTACCACGACCATGGCTGATTGATCTGAGGGGATCCTAAGGTCGCTGGAATAGCTTTAGGATTACAAGGTAAGTATATAAAGCATCCATGTTTTCTGTATTTGTAGGACAGTCGAGCTGATGACCAACATTTATCAGATACCAGTGACCGCCAAAACGAGGCTGGGAACCTGTTTAGCTTATTGGTCAGTCTCGCTCTCTTGTTGAACCAAACACAATGGAAGTACCGGAGACCAGTACCCAGTGCCCCTTTTCAGTCCTCCGTTGCAGCTAGTCTTGTCCACAAGTTGCTCAAAGTAGCTTTAGAAGTTGCTCAAAAAGTCTCTAAAAGTTGCTCAATAGTTACCAAAAGTTTTGAAAAGTTGCTGCTTCTCAAACAAGTTGCCAGAAACTTGCTCAGTTACTACAGTGTTAGTTTACGTCTGCTCCATACTAGAATACAGTGTTTAATAACAGGACGCTCTGGGGAACACAATGGAAATAGCTGTCCGCATCCAACAAAAGCATCGCGAATATCGAAAACTTTCCAATTTTCTAGCAATTTAGAAATAAGTAGCTTGCTTTCTGAAATTGTTCTATAGCAATCAAAGCCTCCGTTAACCAACCATGTAAATCAATTCCTGTAGCATTAAAAAATATCATTTCATTTTCATCAAATAGTTTCTCACTGCAGTACATTTCTATATGGTGTACCATAGGACGCACGATGGAGTATACGCAAAATGTTCTCTTCACCTTTCTCCCATTACTTCTACCTCATTTCCAGATCCAGATTTAAATAGTACAGCTTGTCTTACGTAGTTTCTGCTAAAAACTTAATTCTTGACACGAAAAAACTCATGTCACTTTGAAGATTTAAAGTATCACCCCTACACAAATTCACTGAATTTCTATACATTCGGGCGATGGCAGTCAAAAGCTTTGATTCCTGACGGTTTAGCAATATGGACGTTTTCCTAGTAATTTTGTCGTTATTTCGTCGCTAATAAGTATATAACATCTTATCTGTAATGTGCATCTTTGAGAACCAATCAGAGGCGCGCTACAATATTTTCATTGTTGTTGGCTGAAATTAGACTTTTTGGAAGAAATTTACTAACATGCCCCTGTATGCATTCAGAGTCAATATATATGTCTGTATAGGTGGCCCTGGACTACAATATGCATTGGGAAAAACATATACCTTCACTACGCCTAGCCACGCCCATAGTGTATCTAGTTTGAATTTCGAACGCGCCCATATAAACTGAATGATTATCGATGTAATAAATTTTCAACCTTGGATGTTTCTCTCAAAGCAAAAAATTTCTGTCTTCAGCCTAGATTTGTCTAAAAATTTTGGTAAATGTAATCTAAGATGTTTACTTAAAAGGGGAAGTTCGGGAAAAAAACTCATTCATTCTCTACAACACATCAAATTTTAGTTTTTCCCGAGCTTCCCTTTTAACTGTTTCTTAAATGTTACTTGACGTTAGCTCTAGGCTTTTTATTGAAGCTTCTTTTATATCTTTTATGAAAAAAGGCAAGCAACCTAAATACTAAAGCTAAAAGGTTATACAATGATACGTTCGCCACAAGTTTATTCTGCAATCTCTAAGTGTTTCATCTGTAGCAGGTGTATGACTACAAGTTCTTTTTATGGGAAAAAAGTTTATAAGAAACTGAGGCTCAAATTGTCAAAATCTTAAGAAAATCGTGTTATTATTGGCCAAACGTGTTTTTATTGGCCAAAAATCGATATTTCGCCCATTTTATTTCAGAAAAAGCTAAGAGAAATTTAAGAAAATCTCAGGCTCAATTTCGGGAAAAGTTAAGAAAATTGAGACTCAGGCCAAATGACAGTTTTCTTACAAAAAAACGTGTATGGCGATCGAGAGACAACAGCCTGAAAGTTGCCTGGTGAATTGAAAGTTATTCAACAAGCTAAAAGATACTGTAAAAAGTCTAAAGTTAACGAAAGTTGATGGGAAATTTGTGGACAAGGCTAGTTGCATCATTTCACAACAATAATTAACAAGTAATCTGCTGATTTTTGCAGATTTCAACTTCACGCATGTCTTTTGTCTGCTATTACATTAAGTATAGTTTGAAAAATTACACAGTTATCAACACCAAGGAGTCTGTATGGTGAAATTTTCATAAAAAGTCCATTGGAATCCAAAACGGAGATAGAAGAGTTCCCCCCAGGGGTTGTAGGGAGCAATAGAAGTTGCCGTTTGTTTTTAATGGGAACTTGAGAAAAATTTTTGAAGGGAGCTAAGGCTCAAAAAAGATTCTGGAGAGCAATTTGGCATTTCTTTCAAGGGAATATTCAAAAACGTTTTTGATAAGGGAGATTTTGGAAATTTTTCTTGGGGACATGAGACCCGGATCCCTACCCGGGGGTTCTATAGATGATATGCCCTACTTAGCTAGAAAGATCAATTAATGTACTTTTATACCATAGCAACATGGAATAATTATGCCATTTTGCAGTAGTGTTGATTAGCAATTAGAATACTGCTAAGCTTTACCACAGCACGACAAACGGCAACATTCTTTTCACATACTGAAAGCTTTTTTCTACCGACACTCATCAGAGGAAGAAAACGTCGGATAGTGACCTAAAGGTTAACCGAAATATATATCCAGATGCGGTTGCATGTGATAGGATGCGTCTAATTGGTCCCAAGAATGGACAAAAAGAGTTCATTTTCAGTCTTGTGTAGACAAAAAGAGTTCGTTTTCTCATTGGAACTCTTCAAGTAAACAATAGTTAATAGGTCCTAATTGGCCACTCTTGGGGCCAATTAGACGCATCCTATCACATGAAACCGCATCTGAATATATATTTCGGTTAACCTTTAGGTCACTAACCGACGTTTTCATACTCTGATGAGTGTCGGATAAAAAAAGCTTTCAGTATGTGAAAAGAATGTTGCCGCTTTGTCGTGCTGTAGTAAAGTTCTGAAGTACCAACAGACTATTTACGTAAATGCAGTTAAAGTGCAATTATTTATGGCTAGAAGCAAATTCTTACATCCAGGGAGGCATGCCGATACTTAGGGCAAGGGGCAAGGCTTCCTCTGAAGACATATCTATGTATATGTTCCTCCACAGGGGTAGATTTTGGTCTTCAAACTGTTTCCAGAAGAATGATGCATACTATATTAGTCTCCTAGTAATAAAATCCAAATTTGGGGGTCTGGGGCTTGTCCCAGAAATTTGTTATTGAACCAAACTGTCTACAATACCGGAAAATGCCCCTTCAGAAGATAGGAGGGATGGAAAGAGTTAAGCATGAAGGGTAATTCTTGCCCCTCCTGCCCCTATAGATGAGGGCGGAAGGAGCTGCCGCCTCTCCTGTCCCCGCAGTGTAGGCGTCCCTACCTAAATCTCCAAATATCTTGTGATGGGTTAATCGGAAATTAGGATATCATGCAGGAAGGAGAGCTTTTGAACAAAAGGAAAGATTAATTGCCAACAGTAGCATTTATTGTGTACCTACCAAAGAGAGGTTAAATTTCTCCAGCTTTGCATAAACTTAAATATATAAACATACTTAGATTCTCATAGGCATAAGAGAGGGGGTGATGTGGAGGCCTGCAGCCCCAGAACTCCGTTTCATTGGAACAGTGTCTTCTGGATGAAACAAAAAACTTTCCAACTGTTTTTCAAATCCCTTTACTTTTACGGGCAGAAGGTTTACAGCTCCTAAATTGAGAGTCCTCACAAAAGAAATAGATCTGCTTAAAGCTAATGGTTTAAAGCCAACAGTTCATTCCTGAAATTTTCGTATGATATAAACTGGCGATACTGTGCAAGTCAGTGAAATAAGCAGAACGGAAAGAGAGTGACGTAAAATGTAAATCTATAGCTTTATCATACCTGTTATGGCTTTAATTGATATATTTCATGTTAATAATGAACAAAGGCCTTGTATGATTGTCCAAAAACCGAGATACAATCAACATTGATCCCAGCACATCAGAAACTGACTGGACATTTACGAAAGGACGTACTGATAAGGCTGCAGATAAAAAACACCGATTAACTGCTGATAATCTAATTTACGACTGGAATCGTGGGAAAACTCTCTGTCTAATAATGGCGGAAGTATTTCATATTGTAAATGTTCCATTCCTAGACAAATGTACGTGTTCTCAAGCAAACGAGAAAACGCCTGTTCCATAGATTAAGCAACTGGTTCAATGGGGTCTGCGAATTTATTTGAATTAAGACTGGGTTAAATCAAAACGCACTCCCACCAGAATGAAACATAATTGTCTACAGAGTGTCATGTTCCTTTAATGAGAAAGCAAGACATTGGTAATGGTTTTACGTCTATCATCTGTTGTATATCTATATAGTTAAAATCAAACAACGGTCTTGTATCCAAATACTAACTGAGTAGCAGCCATGAAGCCAGGGGGTGGCATGGGGAAGCAGTGTCCTCCCAGCCCAATGATCTTGCTCGCCCATAACTTTGAACCTTGATCATTTGGTACCTTGTTATTGCCTTTTTCTATGTCAAAGATTATAGATTGAATTGTATTGAAATGAATTGAAACTTTCCATTGATATTTTCAAAGGGAAATTCACCGGCATTGTAGGGAATAGTAAGAACTTTCTCTGACATTGGTAACATTATAGCTAATGTACAAGGTGAAGCAGTTCAGATCAGAGCCTCCAGACACCTTCCTTTCCCTTTGTCCAATAAGTACCCTCTATATTTTGGCGTGGCTGCTACACCCACCTGGCCTCGTTGCTTTTTGAATGCTGGCTTCGTGACTGCTGAGGAGCAGGTATTACTCAGAAGCTTAACAGCACTGTCCACACACCCCTTGAAGATGCTATAAATCTTGTTTATCGTGTCATAAAACAATGCTTCCTCTCTCCTGACTTTCATGAAGCTTAAGATAAAATTGGAATTCAACAGTCGAGGTAATTTTCCCATATAAATGTAAACCTAAAAACGAGTTAAATAGAAATTTCAAGCAATGAAACGAGCACCATTGAGTGGAGGTTTGCGCCAGTAGCGTCTATCTTCTTCGTTTTTAGCAGGGGCGGACTGGCCAGTTGGGCCATTCGGACGAATTTCCGCTGGGCCGGCTGCTTGAAGTGGAGAAAGCGTTAAATTCGTGATATCGAGAACCTTGCAATGTATGTATCAAAGAACTGGCATAAATCCTGTGGATTTATCAGAACACTACAGCCTTTTCTAGAATTCATGAGCTGGGTTTGGTCAAACAGCGCCCAAGTCCGAAAATTTAACCAGTCTCCCCAGCTTTTAGAGGATTGGAAATATATATGACTCTCAGCTTATAATGAGTGTAGATTTAACTTACTAGGCATATGAAGTTGGAAATTTTAGAACCGTAGTTGGGGAAGTGTGGATTTAAAAGGCATACAGAAGAAGCACGTATATAAGAACCTAGGTTTTTCCTGAGCAGCCTGGACAGGTTCTTAATTAGTGGATTGGTTTTCTTAATTCCAGCTAGTAAGGTTCTTAACAAAGTTTTTATATACACCACATGCCTTGCATGGTTTGACACTGTTTTCAGCATCAGAGTTCTTGACAATTCTCGACAATATTTTAAGTCAGAATTCTTGCTTCATATTCATATTATATGTGACGCAAATTGACAAGCACAGACAGCCTATGAAAATTTCTACCCATGAATTTTGCAATCAAACAACCTGAAATCCATTGTATAAGAGCCATCCCCATTTCAGCCATTTTGGAGTTCTTATTTAAGGCGTTCAGCCGATTAAATTACAGCACATACCTTGGCTACATTTACATTATATTCAGCACAAGAATTCTTGATGAATGCACAAACAGCTTATAAAAATTTCTAGTCATGAACGTCACTACATAAGAACCAATAAGGAACAAACCAAATTTTTTATGCTAAAAATGGATCTGAAGGAGAGCACCAGTGACTTGATGTGCTGTTATATCATTTATGAACCTTATGGTGATAAGGAATTACTTTCTCAAAAGGGGCACCTCGCCCCCTTTGCCCCCGCTGACAGAGTGCAGGGGGATGGTCTCTACTGTCCTCGTGGTGCAGGCGTTATTAGGTTGGAAATGATATACGTATGTATAGCTATTTGCGCTTGGTAAATAGTGTTTACGTCTCTTCTTATTGCTTCTATAAGTCAAATCGATAGCATTTGAAAAATGTTACATAGATTATTATTCACCAAAATTGTGTTCCCAAATTTAACTGCAAACTAATATTAATACATGATTTAAAATCTTGCAAAACAATGCAAACAGCAAAAATTTGAAACGATAAAAATAATATCTGCTAATTCCAAAAGATGCCAAATAACTGAATGTGAAGGATTTGGAGCATATTACGAATGTACTTATCGACAAAAATAAGCGTAGGAGGCGGGGAAAAGTGAGCTGCAGCCCCCCCAAGTTGGGCAGAAATCCGTTTCACTCGGGCAAATTTTCTGAAAGAACAATTGGAAAGTCGGGCAACTTCTCTGCCTGCTCTCCAGCTCTATTTGATATTTCGGGCAGAACATTCCCAACCCCCTCAATTTGACGCCCTCCTACCCCCATGTTGACAAATGCACTGTTCAAGAAAATATTCCTCTGGTAAGAATCAAAATATGTTATGACTTAATTCGGTTTCTTTTTATATATTTTATTGCATACCATGTAACATGATGACAAATTGTTAGCTAATGAAGATCACAGCACAAGAGAACTATCAGATCTTAAAGAAACGTCTGTGCGCTAGCTGCTCATAACTTTTTACGTATGGGAAATGTGAGTGTACAAACCTTCTGTCGTTATTGTTCTACTTCCTCAATGTTTTCTTTGCTATAAAAATGAGCTGTTGCTAGCTTGGATACGACGTCACTAACTGATGAGATATTTATAAATTTGCTTTATCTTGATAAGATTCTCACACGCGGTTCAAAAACCGCTGCTAGACATAGACCACAGTACTATTTAAAAGGAGATTATGTAGTCTACAAGATAACTGGCTTGCTCTCAGATGCCTCTCACAACCACAACATCCTCTCGCATCAATAGCACTTTAAGCACTCGTCTGCCATTAGTCTTCGATATAATATTGTCATCGCAGAAAACATTTTCAAGATTTAAGCATTTCAATAATAAACAACTTTAAAGATGTTGTTAGTAGCGGATATTAATGGGAGCAAGGAGGAAATTGCCCCCCAGGCTCCACCGAGTCGGCAAAGTCTCGAAAAAAGCACTGGACCAAATGCTAAATACACGCTGTCTTAATGAGAAAATCGCTCTTTTGCTTGAGCCTCAATATTCTTGTAAGCTTTTTCTTATGAAGCACACCTGGAATCGACAGATACTCCCGAGTAACTGTCTAGAGCACGTGTTTTTTCGAAAATAGTCAGCAAATTCAGCACCTTTTCCCCTCATTTTTCTATAAAAAATGCCACTAGATGTTGTAAAGAAATAAGAGAGCATGTCATGTGAACAGTCTGCTTTTATGATTGGCATGGACAGGCATTCGGAAAGCGGGTAGCACAAATCTTCAGGAGGTACCCACTTGAGCTAAAGTCTGTAAGCTGCACCTGGCCACTCTACATACAAATATGTGAAAAGTGGGATAATTACCCCCCTGTGCTCCCCGGTTTCTACGTCCATGGGCATGGACCGTAGCTGAGTTCAGCAAGGTTCTTTGAAAGGCAATTAGCCTCTCCCAAGGCGTGCACAGGCAAGTCCCATCTCAAGCAATTCAAATAATGATGCTTATTAGGATATTGTTCAAGGCTATCTTGCAGAGCTCAGGATTCCATCATATTTTAGTAAATGAAAAGATGCAGGCATTAAAAGCTGTTTGTGGACCCGCGGAAACTATAAATCTGGGAATCTTTGCAAACAAAGTAATTGAAAAATTAACATGAAGGTGCTACATCTGAAAAACTTATATATATTTAAAATTGGCCTGCGTTGTCTGACCAAATTTGTTATCTGATTCATAACAAGATTTTCAGCCGACATTCCATTCTCATATCCCCATATTCGCCAACCATTTTTCAATTTGCGTTTGCCTTGACAAAGTTATACTTTATCAAAACAGATTTAAATTTTCACATATTAAGCAAGATAAGATAGGATTGGTCAGCATTTCCGCATTTGCCAATGCTGAATAAATTTAAATACCATAAAATGATAATCGTCTTACAAATCCCCATTAGTGAGGATCTTATTAATAGTTTTGTCTTTTCATGCGCTCCTCCGCCGCGTTTTAGGATGTGGGTTTGTTGAAATCAGTATAAGCTGAGTGAGTCTTAGCAACCGGTATTTAAAATTCGTGTATGAGAAAGAGATCAGTTGAGTCAACAAGTAAGTTTTTGAAACCAAAATTTGTGGGTGTGCATCAAGAGTTGGAAATAATCTGTTGTGCTAAGCGACTTGAGGAAAGAAAATTTATTCCTCTTATTTACATTGCATTGTAGCAAATGCATAGATACTTTTCCAGGGCACTTTGCTCAGAGCTAGGAGCTTTCTACAAGAACCCACGAAGCCTAGGTTTTTTTCAAGCATTCTATCATAGGGTTTGCGCGTGGATATAAATAAAGTTAATAAGAATATTAAGTCTCAGAATCGCTGAAATTTAAGAATATTTTAAGATTAATGCAAGGCTCAAGTTTTATCATGACTTGGAATTTTTGTGTATTCGTACACAATAGAATTTTTTTGTGCTTCTAGGGTTGAACTTGTAGACGTTAGTTGAGTTAATGTTTTTTTGATGTGAAGAAAAAGAATCTTGTACTACCCATTCTTTGATTAACTTCGTTGAATCTACTTAGAATTAGTAGTGACAGCTCATGCTTCATCAAGACTTGGAATTTTTGTGTATTTGAGCTATAATGGCGCTTTTAGATTTACTCTTGGACAATCAATACAGTATTTTCTAATCCGTTCCTCTTTTATTTTGCTTTATGATGAAGTACGACACGACACTTGAATATATTCCTTTCATTTTCAGGCCAAGTTACACCTTTGATACTTAGAATAATTTAAGAATAATCTTTGGCTCAAAACCGGAAAAATATAAGAATGTTGAATCTCGACAAAAAAGCTACGTATTCTTAGAAAAAATAGTGTATATTCTAGTTTAAACTTAAGGTTCATCTGTAACTCATCGTAACACAACGCTCAACCCCATTCCTACCTAATGCTGTTGTTTTCATTGTCAATCATATGAAGGGGCGATATCCACTTTGAGCCTGCTGTCAAATGAAATAGAATTAGATCAGGTACAGGGAGTCCAATAGAAGGAGCTTGTGTATGCTTCTCCAGCCTCAAATATATGAATGATAAATGAAAGATCAGACATTTTGGTGAAGGAAATACGCACGTGTTTACATAAAAACTCTAGTGAATTTGTTTGCCATGGAAGCGCTTGCTTCAAATGAAAGTTACTTAGACTTAATAGTCGAGAGCTTTTCTTTTTATAATTTCATATCTTTTCTCATTTTCATATATTCCTATATATTTTTTTATTACTTTGTGTAAGTTTTAACTTGCCTATGTACATATTTTTATTTCGAGGTTTATTGTAGTTACTTTCTAGATTCTAACAGGGCAGTATGTAAATCAGACTTAAATAAGCTGTAAACTTTCCCTGTATGAAGAATTCAAAATGAAACGAAAAAGGTGTTCGTTCATAGCTGAAAATGTAAACTCCATCCCTCTTTTATTTGTCTATAGCGCTTCATAATAAATCAAGGGAGCCCTTCCCCCTCCCCTAGAGGCGTTATTTAGCGGGTAAATGATCCCTTAAACCTAACAATTCAAAGGAAAGAAGCTTTGATTACCGTGTAGAACAATGTGATATTTATATAAATAATTTCTTGATTACATTTTCTTGGTGCAGTTTTGTTGCATATTGAAGTCAACTTTGGCTTCAATTTCCTAAAATATTTGAAAATCAAAATTTCTAATTCATACAACTTAAACTAGTTCTAAGAAGTTTTGGAGCTTTGTACTATGCTATACTATACTACTACTTCTATGCTACACGCATTCAATATTTTGTTATAATACCTCTTAGCTTCTCCTGAAATTGAGCCTGAGATTTTAAAAATATTTTCTTAAATTGTACTGGTATTAAATGCTTACAATGGATTAGTCTTTGTTTGTTTACCTTGTATACTCGAATTTAAATTCAATCTTTAACATTTCGAATAAAATAATGACTTAAAATCAATCCTTGGCAGGTAACTACTTAAACTTAGGAAATTGAGCCGTTTGATTCTTTACATATCTCCATGAGGTTTTGGCCAACTGAGCCTCATTTTCGTATACAATTTTATCTTATAAACACAAATGCATCCACTTTAAGTTTCCTTGAAAGTTCAATCCAGGGAAGTTGTGGCCAAGCGAGAAACCGGGAGATTTCCCTTCGGGCTCTTTTCAAGGTGAAGCTAGCATTGTAGACTCTATTGTCTTATGATTGTTTTTTTCATGTTTATTGGTTTTTTTGTCTCTTCCGACCTACTACTCAGAGACATAAGAAGTATTCCACAATGAGCGTGCTTTCTTTATAGCTTTTCTTTGTCTCTTCCGACCTGCTATACCACTCAGAGACATAGAGGTATTCCACAATGGATGTGCCTCCTAAATATTCGAATTTACCCCGCCCTATTCTTAGAGTCATGACGTTCCTGGCGCAGCCACTAATTGGTTTTATTAAAATTATCATTTCAAAGTCACATAGTGCAACACAATAAAATGCCATTGAATTGAACACGGCAGGCTTTAGGGCAACACATTACTATTCAACGTAAGAAAATTATTTCAGCTTCAAAAAAGTAAGCTTTATATTTCATCCCATATAATTTACTGTTCAAGACAATCTACTGCAATACCATACAATAATAAGCAATTTTTATGCAATCCTTTAAACAGTATTATCCAATTGGTATACGACTATTGCAAGTAAACATTGTTCTATACTGAATATGCTGTCATTGGTTAGACTGTTTGATCTTTCTAATGCGATTCATTCGTCTTTGTGAAACGGAATAAAAACATATTTTATGAAGACCACCATCATGAAGTTGGGTCTTCTTGCTGTAAAAATGATAAATGGTTGAGGTGATGTGACAAAGAAATTTTACTTTCGTGTGCATTTGAAGGTCAAAATCAAACATGTAATTTTCTTAGGATTATGTTCATCCAAAGTAAAGCGGGCATCTTTGAATTTCAGGATGGGATAAGCATTTCTAAGACTCTGATAAGTTAAGCTACGCATTCACTTATGAATAACGAAGTCACGAAATTAAGCTTGGTCGTGAGAAACATATCGGCTGCTTTCAAGAAAAACAACTAGAAAACGTCGCAAATTTTGTGATTGGAGGCCATAACATTTGATGCGGCCCACTATCATCAACAAATTGCATTTGTTTTGTTCCAATTTTTTATCTGAGCTGACATCACAATGCAATCAAATGCAAAGCACACCTCAGACCCAGGCCTGTACATACACTAGGGTGCTACTCGTAGATGTCTAATAAACACATGATAAGAAGCAATTCCAGCGAGCAGTTAAGCCACACTTAAGCATACTAGCATTTGTGTATTAGGCTAGAAATAAACACTCAGCAGC
>WIPJ01002560.1:0-14237 GCA_018155075.1 Cassiopea andromeda | reverse complement strand
ATTTCACTTCTAAATGCTTTTCTTTTGTTGTTAGATTGGTAATATATAAAATGAAAAAGATAAAAGATGCAAAGTCATTTTTGGTACTAGCAGCTGATGGATCAACCTTTTTTATGGGGTTGCCTAATACAAAAGTTTTCTCTAGACTTCCCAGCCACTGCGGTTTCACTGACATTTTGAATCACGAAATGCAAAAGGGGAATTGAACAATTGCATCTGGCCGAAAAAAAGCAGGCTTAGAAAGGCAATATCTGAGCAACATCTATGAGTACAGCTACCATTCGAACGTTCAAGCAAAATGAACTTAAATACTCGTAGTCATCTATTTTGCTTTATCTTATCTATCAGAAAATTTGTTCTTCTTCTGTCTAACTCGCAACCTCTCTGATCTAACGCTAGCATGGGACTATCCATTATTCTCCCACGTGACATGCACACATTACAACATTCTAGGCGAGTTGTCAACAGGCTTGTGATATGGCCTCCTTTCCATGTTATCATTTATGACACTTTTTATTAGCATTGAATTGTCTAGAAATTACTTGAATTTGCATAAATGATATCATAATGTGATTAGAATATCCATGAAAGAAAACTTCCATGGATAGTTATTTCAAATGCGGAGGCTACACCAGAGGTAGTGCAAGCAGTAATTAGTTCTATGTTAATCAAGAAGCAGCTTTGCAATCGTTAAATACCTTAAATAGCTTTGCAATCTATCCAACTCACGCCTAAATACCTTGCTCTATAAGAGTTCAAGCAATACAATCCCACTGTTTGCTTTCTCCAAAATCTAATATTCTGGCTGCAAAATCAACGTATCCTTTTGAGTTCAGCAAAACTATTTTGCGCTGAGCCCCTCCTCTGAGTTTAGCATTTAATTTACAATGACACCCCTCGTACACTCGTACATCCTAGGATAAATGGGTTTTAGTTTTCTTCAACAATCGCTCTGACCACCAACTTCTGTTCTTTGTTTTCCTGTTGCTTTTTGCAAGCTTTTAATTTGGTGAAATATGTTTCTTATTGCTACCCGAAACTCTCGAAATTTCTAAAGTAGAGATGGCGGTAAAAGATTGCCAATGAATGCTTATCCATGACTGTTCTCAAATGCATTTTTCCTCCAACATACTTCCTTCCGTTTTCAAAGCATTTTGCTGAATTTCTAAATTATTATTATTTAATATTTAAATAGTTATCAAGTCATGTTTGAGATATTAATTAACAAAATCACGGTATTTTGCAGTTGCTTAATTGTCTTTTTTGTTCTTTCATTCTTGAAAGAAAGAAAAGAAGATCAGTATTATTAAAACAAACTCATCCATTCCTTTCGGGTTTTGCTTTGGAAAATACCGTTTTCAATTAAGTCGCTTAATACATTTAATTACCTTTTGTAGCATTCAGCTAGGTTGTTGAAAGTATATATTAAAGCATTTAAAATTTGATATTTAAAGTATTTGATAACATAAGAAATTCTTTTCCTTTCGCAAAAATACTTCTTTCCATTATTCTCTAAAGTCATAGAGAATTTTACTTGCTCAATGTAAGGACCTTATTCATATCGCAATTATTTTAGTAACAGCGGTGATTAAAATTGTCAAAGATACGATAATTCAATAACATTCCAGTAGCAATTGCTCAACGCCTTCGCCTTTCTTTGTACACAACTTAAATAGCAAAAGCAGTGAAACGTTTTTAGTCTTTTGCAATCTTATCTGAAAGTAGATCCAAAGCTCTTTTACTCAATGTTGTTTTGTTGTGTTAGTTTTTGCAGAAAGCTTTTGTTTGCTTTCAACTTTCCGCACCACAACGACAAAAATGGGAAAATGTTAAATGAAAACGAGGCAAGATAGGTTGCAGTATGAACAGCAGGAAGCAAATCCACACGACAGTTGCGCAGAATGGATATTGTGAAAATGCACAAGGCTTACTGCTTGTTGTCATTCCTAACATCTCCGTGGTTTTTCTACAAGTAATCTTTATCTTTTTGTGAATATGTTGATTGTCCTGTCAGGTTAGGCATAATAGAGCTCAAAATTATTGCTAGCTGTGACAATTAGTGTTCAGATTCGTCGCTACCTGTGGGGACAACAGCCCTAATTATTCCACTCCCAAATGTAAAATATCATAAACAGGCAATACCACCCACAACTGGACACTAAGCAAGCGAAGAATAATACGTTGTCTTTAAGATTTAAAAGTTTTATTGAGAGGACAGGTGGGAATCTTTTTGTGTTGGCAAGGACCAAAAGATTGGCTCCTTTGGGTTCATGAAAAGCAACGAAAAATATACTTCGGTAGAGATTAAAAGTATTTCATTATCCAAAGCAGTAGGGTCAGTTGTGCTGCGATGACAAGAAAGAGGGATGATTGTTCTCTCTAAAGGTCATTGTACCGATGGAAATTCGGAAAGATTACCAAATACCCGTACGATAAATAAATACCATTTTAACAGTAAATATTTTCAAGTTAATGCTTCCTATACACATGGCTGCTAAATTCGTCTCGGACAATACACTACTGATAGCTCGACTGTACAATTATCTTGACCATATCATGAAATGCTTTTTCAGAAAGTTTGGTCGAGAGTCCAGGACCAGTTCTCTTTAAATATTTATTTTAGAAATTGTTCTTTTTGGGCGATTATTCCAACAATTAGTAGCATCAATTGAAGAATGTTCTGAACCTGGTAATATAAGCTTTTGCAGATTGAACACTGTTCATTCTAGATCATCAACTCATGTAATTGTTGCTCATATGTGCAATCAGAATTTTTGATGCGAGCTAGACGATCCGCCGCAAAAACCTGAGAGGCCAACTTGAGCGGTTCACTTAGGCCCACTGTAACTTTCTGAAAGTGGAAGGCATAAGAGAACCTCGTTTTACATTTTTACCCATTATTCCCCACAACTCCGCTTCTAAATATTGTCACCAGTCCTGCTCAAATGAAAGAAGTAATCTAACTTTGCTAATATGCAGATAGGTAAGCCCTGTTAACATTTATAGAAAGAGAAAAATAGAAGGCTTTGAATGCTACTTTAACAGCTATGAAAGTATTTGTAACACTAGTAAACTTCCCCAAATTACTTTTCCACAAATCCATGGAAGATTGAATTGTAGTTATTAATTTACGATTGCTATTTAACTTGCATGGTAGCTTAATTCTCATACGACATCATTGGAATTTAGTTTCTTAGGGTAGCACGTACAGCTGAATGGATTTTGTGGATAAAAATAAACTAAAAACCAAACAAAAATAACATGATTCAGTCTACCCCTGCACATTTTTCTTCCAGCGTGGTACATAAACTTTACCCGACTTCATGAACGCTTGTAATAGTGAACAACATCGCAGTTTCTAGCAGTCCTGGTTTTGAGCTACCAACGCTAATAGAACAACATCAACAGCAATTAAATATGACTTGTTATTGTTCATCAAATGTGATGAAATATGAATCATGCTAAGGAGGAATTTATTAGAGTAATATGAATTAACATGGAACGCGAAATCTCTTCCTTCTCATGTTAGAAAAACAGATATATCATACTAAAAGTGATTTCCTCTCATTCAGAAGTTGATGAGATTTGACAGTTTCTTTGTATGCATTCACACTACCACAAAAATATGAAATCCTATAATTTCTTCAATTAATTTTCTTCAAAGATTCTGTTTTGCTGGTCAACAAACTTCGCTACTGCTGTTGTTGTCAGTAATCATAATTGCACATTCGCTTAAAGAAAATTGCACTTTACTTGATATGAGAATTTCAGAATCATTCATAACATTTGCACAGGTCTATCAACCACCCTATTACGAGTATCGGCTCTGGTGGCATTGTGCTTCCTTGAAGTTCGCTTTTATTTTCTTTGATAAAGAATAATGGCCATTTGCAAATTCTACAATACACCCTGGTTGAATTGCTCTGAATTTTTTCTCAAATTGAGAAAGCATAGGCAATTCAGGCGTCTATAGAAAGACAATATACAAGACAACATTGAATGGTCTGATTGATTGTGAGCCCATTAACAATATGTTGCTTCCGAGATGGTCTCTCTTGCATATTAATGTTTTTTTTATTAAAAAAAGTTTACAAAAAATTGTAGATAGACCATGCTAACACAGTATCTAGTTTAATTAGGGTTCAACTAATTCGCGAGAATCAAAGAGGAGAAGTGGCAAGACTGCTTTTTCTCCTGACGCTAGCATGAAAGGACTTTTCATTTCCATTTGTTAGTGGAAAGCTTATGCATCGTTGTCCAAAAATGCATTTCACAACAGTGCTTCATCCTCAGCCTTGTTCTTAGTTTGTTCTTAATTTTCCCCAAATTTCAGGCTCATGTTTTTATAAATTTGATTTTATAAAAAAGAGTGCAGCAGTCATTTATAATATGCACTTGTTTACATCCTTATATTCGCATGTCCAGCCAGCCATGGTGAGATCTCAGCCAGTCAGCAACAAAATCTTACTTCACAGGGACAACACCTTTGTCACACAAGCGAAAACACATTTTTTAGTGGAAGTAACATCAAAGGGGGCTAACTGTTCTATGAGGACTCTTTTCCATCTAAACAGGCCTTCCTTGCCTTGAAAGTTCCTACTGGTGTGATTTTTGTTACTTTTGATCAAAGTTAGAAACTTAACGTAAAATCCTGAATAAAAGCAACTCACTAATACAAGCCCTCCGAGAATAGCCCTCCCCCCTATGAACTAGCCCTATTACTTTTGCAAAGTTTTACGCATTAAATGCTGTTATTAGTCCCTCTGATTGGACACCAAATGAGGAGTTTTTGGCATACACAAGTCACCTGTTAACCCAAATGGTCCCCCCCAATAGAAGCCCCCGAATATAAACCAGACAAAAATGCTTACAAAACTCTAAAAGCCCACGGCTTATATTCGGGATTATACAACATTTCTAAAAGAGAATCGAATTCACAGAAAAAGATTGGCATGTTTCAATGATTGTTCGAAATCAACAGTAGTTAGAAGAAATGGAATCTGAATTAGTAAGGACTCTATAGATTTGATAAGTTAATAAGTAGATTTGGTAAGTTAGTAAGTAGATTTGGTAAGTTAGTCTTTCTACATTTGGGAAATTTTATTTCAATAGTGCTGAACGTTCAAGACTGTAACTTGGTATGACTCTAGGTTTTTACTTTGAACAACGTTGATCTTCCACAACACAATTCAGAGCAGCCGCTTGAGAGCAATGATACTAAGCACATGTACAGCAATGCTAGTGCAGATTTCTCAGCACTGCCAGTTCATACATATGAGAAATTAGAGAACATCAAACTTCATCCCACTAATAAAGTGTTATTGAATCCATGCAACTACATGCTAAAATTGTATTGGAAAGTTTAAGGCAAAACTCACTGTAGACAACTGGTCTATTGAACGTGATGTTTATATTGTTAAAAATCTGGAAAGACTATCTCTTAGCAACTTTGATAGCCAGAGTTTAAATCTCATCAACACAATTGAGACTATCAACAAAATTGATTCTAAAAATGAAGAATACAAGGACATATTAATCCAAAATACCAAAGGCTGTTTAAAGGAGTAGGAAAAATTGCAGGGGAATATTCTATCACACTTAAAAATCATTCAACGCTATTTGCCTTGAGTGTACCAAGAAAGTTTCCATTACCATTACTGTCAAAGACCAAAGCAGAAATACAGAGATTTCTGGATATGGGTGTAATAAAGAAAGTTGAACTACCCACTGAATGGTGTGCTAATATGGTAGTTGTAACGAAAGGAAATGGTCAAGTTAGGATTTGTGTGGAATTGACAAAGCTAAATGCAAACATCAAGAGGGAATTATATCCCTTGCCAGCTGTTGATTTTGCATTAGGAAAGTTAGGAAATGCTAAAGTGTTTAGTGAGCTAGATGCAAATTCAGCTTTCTGGCAAAGAACTCTTGGAGAAGAATCAAATTGCTGACAATGTTTATCACCCCATTTTCATGTTTTACCAGAGCGAGCTATGAGACCTAGTGGCGCTTGGAGCTGACCTGCCATTAATCCACAGAGAAGCAGCGCTACTCGACCCACCTCTGGAGTTTCCATCAATGCAAAGTAGCACTCTATCATCCCCAAATAGCTCTCTATGTCACCAACTCGAGTGTAAGTTGGAACAGGAATACTTTGTACCATTTGTTGAGCTATTATCCCATCCTCGTTGCCAATTTTATGTTTTACCAGAGCGAGCTAGAAAAACCACATGCTTCTTCTCCCCTCTGTCAACACTACTCCCAATCCATATATGGCAAAATACAATATAAAAACTTCAATCAAATAATGAAAAATTACTACAATACAATCAAACAATGAACAATAAAAAAAACTACACCCATGTGGCAGATTTTGTTTTGAGAGAGTACCATATGGAGGCTCTACAGGCTCTGAGCAGTTTCAAATGGTCATGATGGAGACATTGGAAGGTTTGGAGGGAGTTGAATGTCACATAGATGATATTGTGGTACATGGTAATAATCAGGACATTTATGACAAAAGAATTCATCAACTATTGAACCGCTTAGAAAAGTCAAATATCACACTGAACTTGGACAAATGGGAATTCAATAAATCGCAAATAAAGATTTTGGGTAAAACGGTTAGCTCTAAAGGTATTCGCCCAGGTCCTGAGAAAGTTAAAGCAATAGCTGACCTCCCTGTTCCAAGAAATATTAGCCACATCAGATCATTTCTTGGAAAAGCCAATGAATTATCAAAGTTTACAGATCACTTTGTAGACAAACCCAAACCTTTGAGGGATCTCCTTAGTGAATGGAATTCCTGGTGATGGGATCAAGTTCAAGAGAATGCATGTAAGCAAATAAAACAGTGCTTGATCTCCCCTCTTGTGTTAGCTCTATATGACACAAACAAAAAAACAAAGATAGCAAGTGATACATCATCGTATGGCCTAGATGGAGTAGCATTACAACATCAAGATGATGACACATGGCAAGCTGTGGCATATTCCGTAAGAGCACTAGCTAACAAAGAAGTGTACTTTTCCCAAATCGAGAAAGAGTGCCTTGCCTTTACATGGCTTTGTGAACGAGCAAGTGCCAATATTAGGAGAAACTGGCTACAAGCCGTTATTACCTATGCTTATGACACACTGCTTAGATCAATTACCAACCTAGAATTCAGAGATTATTTATTCGTCTCATGAGATTCAATATTCAAGAAAGGATCTATGCACCTGGAAAGAACATGTATAATTCAGATCTCCTTTCATGTATGATGATAAAAGAACCTACGTCTAAAGAAACTAGCCATTCTGATGAAAATGAAACAGAAGCATCCCTCTGCTCAATTATAGACGCATTAGCAATATCTGATGTAAAACTACAGCAATTAATTGAGGCACAAGAACAAGATGAAGTATGCAAACAACTAAGATAATACTGCTATAAGGGGCTGGCCAGAAAGCACCTACTTTAAGTCCCATCAATCCATACTGGAGTGAACGGAGTCAAATAACTGCTGTTCAGAATGTCCTATTCATGCGTTCAAGAATTATGATTGGAGGTAATTGGCAAGATTCATGAAGGGAATCAAGGCATCCCAAAGTGCAGAGAGCGTGCAAAACAGGCAGTCTGGTGGCCAGGTCTGAGCAAGCAAATTCAGAGCGTGGTTGATAATTTTCGCATTTGTTTAAAGCACAAGGTTAACAGACCAGAACCACTGTGTATTGCACCATTTCCACAACGTCCATGGCAAGAAATAGGAGCTTATATCTTTCAGTGTCAATCATTCGATTACTTAATTGTCGTTGACTATTATTCTCGATATATAGAAATAACTGCTATGAACAAGAACAAGAAAGGCACTGTAGTTCATAGCTCTTAAAAGAATCATGGCCTGCCACGGCATCCCAGAAAGAATACGGCCAGATAGTGGACCACCTTTTGATAGTGGCGAATATGCAAAAATTGCAAAATAATGGGGATTTGCTATAAGAACAGGCAGCCCAAAATTCTTAGATCAAATGGAAAAGCAGAGCAAGCTGTCCAAATTGCAAAATCTATCTTAAGGAAAGAGAGGGATCGGGCTAAAGCATTACTAGCTTACCGTTCTACACCATTATCATGCAGCTACTCACCAGCTCAATTGTTAGTGGGAAGATGCATTCGTTCTACTGTGCCTACATTTCCCTCACAGTTAGACCCTAAAATAAATGAATTCTCCACACTTCAGCAACGTGAGGAGAGCAGTAGAGTTCAGCAAAGCTAGGAAACATTGTGAAATGGCATTCGTGTTTTGCAAATTTTTCACGAAATGTTTCCTAGTTTGCCAACGTTTTCATATGACAAAATCGATGAAAGATTGCTCATACGAATGTTTGACGATAATCAAAAATTTTGTGGGACATTTCTTGTTTTATGAAAATGTTTCCCAGTTTGACAAGATGTTGTCAGACAATTCAATGTTGATAAATTCCACGCGCAGTCTTATGCGTAGTGGTTGTCTTAGGTTTGCGTGATAACAAAACGACGAAGCAAGACAGTCAGGCAGTTCACAAAGAAGCCCAGGAGTCTTTATCTTTACCCTCAAGCATTTCCATGTAAACTTATGTGTCTCCTATGGCAAGCTCTTTCATACAGCCCATTTGCTCTTGTTCCATAACTACTGTCTTACTTTGCAAGACGTCTTCATTTCCTCTTCTTCGTCATTTAGACCTTCTACAGCAAAACGGCAACAACTGCTTTTTGCTTTACTTCCATTTTAGCTTTGATTTTTCGCACCAATAATCAACAGCGGCAGCAACAACAAAATATTGTCAGACTTCGTTAGACAGGTTTACCCACCCGCATTTCTTGTCACAGAAACATGCAAAAACATATTTTTCGTTTGTGCAACAATTTCATATGATAATGTTTCCTAGTTTGGCCGAGCCTCAATAGATCTTGTACAACCGGAAATAACGAGCTGATCTACTGAATACATTAATTCCTGGGACAGGAGTCCACATACAAGATCATGATCTACCGGGTATTGTTACACAGAAGGCCGATTATCCAATATCATACGTTGTGCAAATACCTTTCAATAGCATACGTAGTAATCGAAACATCTACTTCCAAGTGAACCACATGCAGTATCTCCGACGCCAGCAAAAGCCAATAAGAATAGTGAATCAAGTACGAAATTGCTCGAGACACCAAAGGTTGAGCTGAGCATCAAGACAAGCCCGAGAAGAACTTTGTAGCCATCACTGAAGGCATTAGAGAACATTGCCTCTTTTTGGACTGATTGACTTCAATAAACGTGACTCATTTTTCATTTATATCTTAATTTTGTCTTTGGTATCATGCATGCGCAGGAAGCTATCCTTGCTAAGCTATAAAACGTGGTCAATGATTTCTCATGAAAAATCTTTTAATTAACCAAGCACTAAATTGTTAAACTTAGGGGCTAAATCCAGAACTTGACTTTCGGGGGGCCATCTGACTCCTATAATTTTTCATGCAAGAAGTTTCTTAACATAATTTTTTACTACAGAATATGTGCCTATTTGGGAGGTCATGCCCCCCTGCCCCCACTTGATCCACCCCTGGTTACACATGGCTTTCTGCCATCAATATCTTCCGTGAAGCCCTCTATGGTTGGCTGCCCCCGTCAAAAAAGTAACTAGATCAGGCTTCTTAAGTTGCATATAGGTAGACATATTAGCTCTTCGTTTAATCTGTTTTTATATTCAAGTCTTGCATATGAATCGCGTAGCATATTCTCCTACATTGATGTTTCTATGGAAACAATGGTCCCTTACTAATTGCCTCACAACTAACAGTTTCTTACAATATGCCTTGACAAAGAAATCCACTTTTCTCTAAAATTCCTTTACGTATTTCTCCCCATGCGCAACACGGTTTTTTAAGAAGAAACTTGAATAGGCAACTTGTACTAAAAGTTTCTTAACATGACGTAAAAATTTTAGCATTCTGATGCTAAAAGTTTCTTAATTAGTTTCTTATTTTCAACACCGAAATTCACCTTGTTGTTTGAAAATCGAACAATTCTGGGTGAATATAAGTGCTCATCGTCTCGAATAATATCCAAGCATATCAAAATCACAAGTTAGTCTTTTCCAAACAGAAATTGTACAAATCAACGAATGGAGACAAGTCAATTTACTCTATTTTAGACAAATTGATATAGTTTCTTAATTTTTCTTGAAAAAAGTACTAGAGTTTCTTTATTCTTTGACCTGCCTATTACTCGTTTCATATGCAGAAAAACTTGTACATTCAGCAAAAAATGGTGTTATGAAAGGCTATATACCCTATTCCCCGACTTGAAAGGGCGCTGCACCCTTAACAAGGACATCCAAAGAATTGTAAAATTTTCATTAACAAGAGAGGCAGCACCCATTATCATTGCCTCAGTATTTAGAAATTTATGTTTATAACTTTGCAATGAAGAACTTAAAGTATTAGACAGGCTACTGTACTAATTGACTAATGACGAATTTGTTCCAAAGCTCAAAATTAATGACTAACTATGTTATTTCAGTTTATTTATGACTAAAGGTAAGTAACTTAATTTCCTGGCGAAAGTTTGTTTAGAAAGTTAGTAATTTTCAACATGTACATTGTTCTTTCTTTTCCACTTGTAGCCTGATGTATGACTTCCTACCTTTAAACTTGTCTTCAGAACTCTAAGTAACTACTAGAAGCTCAAAAGTGACAGGTAATGAGACTATTACTTCAAATTACTTTGTTCTGGAGTCCCATAGCCAGTCATTCCCAGCAGGAGCTTTCCTTCTGCCACTTGTGCTACCCCATATTTTACTCTGATACCCCCTCTATGGTACCACTCTAATTTGCCTCTGTTTTCCCCAACTACTAAAAAGAAAGGGATAAGAAATCGTACATCCATTTCTTTCGCAATCTAATAATCAATTTTCATTGTATAAACTAGTCCAGGTTCGCCCCAGTTAAGTCTAAGCTGGGCTCACCCAGGTTCAATTTACACTGGATTTGCTTTCGCGTCAATGTAAATTGAAAGTCGGGGCGAACCTGATTTAAGTGAGTGTGAGGCACTCGCAGAGGTAAAACCAATCACAACTTGATGTGAGAGAATCTGTTAAAAATAGTGCATGAAAACAGGGAAAATTTCTTTGAACTCCACTACAGAATAAAAGCGCTTCTCCTAAGAGTGCTGTTGCTCATGATTTATCAGTTTAAAAAGAATGCCTCATAATCATGAAAAAGCGCCATGAATGGCGAAAACGGGCAGCTAGCGCACAACTGGGGAGATATGTGGAAATGATGCACATAAGAGCTGATTTGGAGATTAGTCTCCTTCCACTTGCACTTCCTTTACCAACAGTATTCACACTCCTTCGTTGTGTTGTGTATGTGTGTTGTATTGTGCAAACCCGCGTTTGCCCCAAGTTCAATTTACACTTCAGATAACCTAGGCTCGCCCCAGGTCGAATCCACCTACAAATCATGGCTGGATCTAATCCGGGGTGAAACTGGGTTAGGTCGGTTTACATTGGCAAACTTGGGGCGAACCTGGGGCGAACCCAGGCTAGTTTATGCATTATAAATTGGCTGTAAATGTTTTTAACTGTAGCTAGAGGTTGTGCTCTTTGCCTGTACTCAAGCTCTACGATAGCCTTATAGGAACAATGGTGTTCATATCATATTGCGCTCATTTCTGTGATTGCCCCTCGAGCCCTGCACTCGGTTGTGACATGCTTGCTGAAATCTACTAATGACTGGTATGTAAAAATAGATAATAGTAAAGTCATCGCTGTTATATTTATCGATTTAAAAAAAGCGTTCGATACTGTAGATCATGGTATGATTCCAGCCAAATTGCATCACTATGGCATTAATAGTATCGAGCATAATTGGTTTTGCTCTTATTTAAATAATCGCAAGCAATTCTGCAAGGTCAATGGCGAATCTTCTAAAATTCAGTTTATTGAAATTGGAGTCCCACAGGACTCGTGTCTTGGGACTCTCCATTTCTTTTTATACATCAACGATTTACCTTTTGCACTAAGTGAAGCCCATGATACTCTGTATGCTAATGATACTACTCACCTGACAACATGGAAGACTTTGTTGTCGTTGTCAACTCAGAACTTTCACGCCTTAATCGATGGCTGTAAGGTAATAAGCTGTCATTGAACTTTGTAAAAACTCAAGCCATGATAATTGGGTCGAAGCAAAAACTAAGCCACATGAAACAAGTCATACTCTGCCATTCGAAGATTTTATCTTGAGACAGAAGACATTGTTCTTGTAAATCAAACTAGATACCTTGGCTTAATAATTGATGACAACCTCAAATGGAACAGCCAAATTAACAGCATATAGATTAAAATTTCGCGAGAACTGGGCTTTCTAAAATAGGCCAAGAAATATGTTCCATGTGCCACTCTTAAAGATATGAATAAGGGTATAGTAGAGCCTAACTTCAATTATTGCTGCTCTGTTGGAGCTCCTGTGGAACTACTAAGCTAAAAAAATTACAAGAATTGCAGAATAGAGCTGCAAGAATAGTGACGAATAGTCCATTTGATTCTTGTGCAACATCTCTGATTCAAGATCTAGGATGGCCTACGATTAAGGTGCTTATTCATCGTGGAAAATCGGTTAAGGCATATAAATAGTTGAACAAGCTACAATGTCTGCCAAAAGTCTTGGAACACTTCCTGTGATTTATGCTATAGACGAACTACAAAATCCCCTCCCCCGTAAAACAATGTTGTTTGAAGGGCATATGACTAGCACGTTTGGGAGAAGTGATGCCTGTCCAAATAGCTAAGGGCCCTGGCTACTGATTCAACATTGTATGAGGGGGGAGGGGGTTTACACTCTCATTACTGACAAGGAAATAGGACGGGGGTAGAAACCCCTCAAAACTGTATGGGTGTTCCAACTACTTTTGGCAGAGATTGTAGCTCCTGACTACCTTAGCAGTTCTACTTTTAAACTTTCTGATCGTCATGCACATCCACTTCGGAATTCTGCGACCGATCTACTAATACCCTGTATGAAAACGTCTTATAAGCAAAATCATTTGCATTTCGTGGAGCAAATGATTGGGACAATCTTGATTCAAGAACAAAACTAGCGCCCTTTATTCATTGCTTCAAGTCATCTTTGAAAGATTCCATGATTAACAGCTTGGGTTAGCTTGTCTTCATTTAATTTGCTGTTGATTGCAGTTGTAGTTATTTATACATATGTAGATCATATTCTTTTAGACATCTTATATTGTAATATGGTTTCATTTTTTCACAGGGCCAATTGTAAAGTCAGGCTACTGAATTGTAACCCTGTATAAACAAGTTTTAAATGAAATGAAATTAATGACGTTGAGTTCGCTGAAGTCTTATTTAACGTGCAGAGAACACGGAGTCAAAGATTAGACGAAGTTGTTATGTACTCCATTTGATGACTCACTCTTCTACTTTCCTACTGATTACACAAAGCAAATAACTCACAAATATACCCAAATGATAGATACAGATTACGTAAAAGGACAGGTTGTTGTTGATGGTGAACAAAGCGTTGCTAAGGAGGGAAACAATGGCACGGGTAATACTTGCAATTGCATATTGAGATGACGTTGATGAATGTTTGCTTGTTTGTGTGGATTGTGAATGCTTGACCTGCTCGATTTTCTGTTTGTGTAAATGAATTGACTAGAAGAATATGGTTGGAGAATGGCCAAGGCCACATTGTTTACGTTCACTAAAGCCTGTTTTTAAACGATTTTTGTTATAAGAGAACTATCAGTTTTCCTGAGCCCCAATTTTCTGAACTTTTCCCAGAATTGGGCCTGAGATTTTCTCTGCAATTTCTTAACTTTTACTGAAACAAACGGGCATAAATGAGTTACATTTTCTTTTTTAATCTTGTGTACTCGAATTTGAATTCCATCCTCAACATTTTGAATGTAATATGGATGAAATATCAATTTTTGAACAAAAACACTTATTTTTGGAAATTGAATTTTGTGAGTTTCTTAAGATTTTGACCACTATAGATTCATTTTCTTATAAACCGTTTCCTTATCTATAAGAACGTGCATTGCAATGCCCGAATGAAGCTCACAAGCTTATTTTCCCATCATGTGGCAATAATACCAGGAAATTTGTACGAAAAAGGCATTTGACAAACTAAAGACAGAAATCTAGACTGATAGGGTCTCTTTTGTCTAACTAATGACGAACTTTATCAACCCCCCCCCCCCG
>WIPJ01002559.1:0-11949 GCA_018155075.1 Cassiopea andromeda | reverse complement strand
CAACCCCCCCCCCCCGTCTGCCCTCCCTTCTTACGAGGAACAATGTAATTAAATAGGTCATCGTTCCCGAATCCTAAATGATTAACTGCTGTCACATTTCAACATGTTATGTTCTCCGAACTGGAAGTTCTTCAAACGCAAGTTTCTGATACGGACTTAGTTTGAAAATGTGTCTTATGATATTGATTGTTTTCGGCTTGCTTACATCATTAGATTCATCAATAGCGTTCTGTAAGGTGAGATATTTTTTATGTTTGACCATAGTATAACTAAGCTTCTAATGTGTCTTGGACAAGCATACCCAAATTACGACCTGCGGCCCAAATCTTACCTGAGTTCAAATTTCTAGTGGCGTGAAGGGTCTCTCATAATGTTTATTTGAGATGCACTGGAGAGGACAATTAGAGTTTGACTTTAGTAACCTAACAGCTTCATGGACACTAGTCTCTATACCACATTTGTTAATACAATGCAATATTTCCAGAGGGCAGTCTTTGCAAAAATCAGGCTCATTGAAGATACAAAGAAGATGACTTTCAAGGGAATTAATGTTGAAAAGAGGGTCATATTTAGTCTTCAAGGATTGGAGCATATCTGGTGTCACCTTTTTTCTCCATTGTTTGAATATGCAAGGATTTTCCAGATCCAAGAAAGCAAAGCTATCACAATCCGCAAACGTCTCTGACAACATGCAGTTGATGTTATTAATTACCTGAAAATACAGACTTTTATAGTTATGTCTTCGATCTGCATTGGAAGATGGCCTTCTAATTAAAGAGACAGTTGATTGGAAGAAATCATGATAAGCACTGTCAGTGCGCAAATCGCACAAAAAATCAGCAATAGTAGCTATTTTCTGAACACTATAACTGAAGTCTGTATTTCGATTTTTTGAAGAACCATGTAAAGAAGTTATGACTGTTCTAAAATCCTATTGAAAACTTGGATTAGTAAGCAAAACAAAAAGCTGTTCATGAAATGATATAAACCACTGACTTGTGATATAGATGCACCATCCCAGCCTTGCGGGCTTTCAATAGTCTTCTCCAGTAACTCTAAAAGGACTTTGTACTTATCATAAAGAACACTAATGGTGCGTGAACGATAATACTACCTAGTTTCTCCAGGCTTAGGAATATCAACTCTGTTGGGATGCAACAAATCTTTTCTTTTGGGACTACTACTAGAAAATGTGCTGAAACCAGTAGCATTTGCAAATATAACTCTACCCATTACTAGGTCATTATGTAATACAGTTCATTCATTCTAGAAGCTAGTTTTTACAATTCGAGCGGGCAGTTGTTTACAAAAACAACTTATCACTATATTTGTCTCCATTTTGTAGCGAATTTTCGAATTTCCTTAATATTCCTTGTATTTTACTCGAAATTCCTTCTTTTTCCTTCTAAATTCGATTTCCTTCTGATTTCCTTCTGAAGGTTGAAATTTCCTTAAACAAGGAAATTTCCTTCCAAGTGGAAGCACTGATTGAATCCCCAAAATGTGTAAGAATATCTTTAACAGCAGCACTATTGCAGGAGCAGTTCTATCTGAACTCACATTTTAAAATTTCAAAAACCTTTCTACAATATCATCATTCTTATCAAGTCGAATGATCACACTCAGTTGCTCCTTAGTTGACACACCAGTAGTATCAGCAACCTCCACACTCAAAAAATTGCACTCCTCTACTTCCTCATCAATGTGATCTTGAATGACAGAGTCTATACATTCAATCAGATCATTCTGTGTATCACTAGAAACACCAGTGAAAACTCCAACAATACCCCTGTCTTATTGAGCAACCTTACCATGCAGACGACGCTCAAACACAGTATCAAATTTCGAAAAGAATTCTAAGAGCTCCCTATAGTTCCTTCGATTTAGGCTACTACTAGATTCATCGTGCCCCCTAAAATGAAATTCTTGCTTCGAAAGATATAGCACAACCTCAGAAAGAGTTCTTAGCATACCTCTGTTTTGCCTCAGCTCATCACTGTGCCGTTCTACCTCATCTCTTCTCGCCCTAGAAAGCATTTCATCAATCCCTTCAGAGACGTCAAATGTTTTCCACATTTTGTAAACCTCCATATGAGTTTTCGATCTCTCGTATTTCCCTCCGTCTGACGAAATATTTCTCAGATTCCCATACCCCCTTTCTGTCCATGACTGGGATACCCCAGATCTAGGATACCCCAGATCTAAAGAGCAGGCATGGCCAGCAGAAAAGACTATTTCGAAGAACACTGCCACAAAGCCAATCCCTCTTCGAGTACTAATCTTTTAGAAACGTTCTGTTCCCTGTCTTCACCTTCAATACTGGCAATGGTCGGTGTTGTTGAACTGTTAGCTTCTGGTCTGCGATATTTCTCTATCCAAAAGTCCTTTGGAAAAGCTGTGCAACAACATCTAAGAACTGCTGGGTATTTACCTGAGCCATTTCTTAGAAGTTTTTGTTCTTGTAAGAAAAGCAAAATTTTCCTTGTTCACACAAACAGCTGGCTAGCAAGAGAAAGAGCTATAAGAAACTGTGCTGCACTACGCATGCCTGCACTTCGTGCTAGTAGAGATAGGCACGACTATGGTATTGTTATTACTAGCACATGACTTCATTTTAGCTAATATAGTCACAGGATTTTATAATAAGTCATTGCCTTATTTCGTGCTATTTACTTTTGGGCACGAAGTACAACACATGCGCATTGCGATCAACAGTCTCAACACAGGACGGCAAAAGCGTGAGGCACAAAAATGATACAGGGATAAAAACCATTTAGACTTTGTATCTTATCGAGAAATACTAGGGAAACACTTGTTACTAGTTACTGACACAGAAAAATCTTTTGATAAAATTGTTATCGTCGTGCTGGCCACCACAAGCACGACCCTTGGCTTCGCCACTGGTAGTAAGAGCTCTATCTTGATCATGGACGCCGGAGCACGGAGGGGAAGGGGAGCAGCGCGCCCTCTGTCCTCAAAGAGTGGGGACGAGGGGGCAAAAGTACACTTCTTATCCTGTCTACTGATTTAATTTTTTCACATTTTCTTCTTGCATTCGTTCTTCTCTCAGGGTCGATCTCCATTTACCCTCAGGATTACCTTACTTGCAACAAAATACAACAATGGTTTGAAGCATATGTTTGTAAAAAGTAACCCTTAGGTTCAAAACATGACGTCATTATGACACATGCTATATTGCGCAAGTTCTAATGCAGGGTATGCAACTGGAGGCACACGCGCCACTTGTACGGCATTTAGTGATGTGGAGTGGCGGGCAGTGAAAACAAAGCGAAGGACGAAATAACAGAATATTAGGGTAATATGAAAAATCAGTGTCAAACCTCCATCTTTTACAAATGAAGAACTGCCAACACATGCATGATGGTATGATATGATATGATATGATATGATATGATATGATAATGTATTATTTATACACGATTCTACCCTTCAGCTTTCTTATTTTACATCATGATACAAAAAAAATTCCAAGTCGGTAATATTTACAGTAGTCTAAATACATAGAAATAAAAAGAGTAGTAACTAAAATTATATCCTAGGATGCTGTTCTTCCAGGGAGTCGTATTTTTACATGGCCAAACATATTTTTAATCAGCTCTTTAGGAACTCCTTTAATCTCTTTTTAAAGTGACTAATAGTTGGGAGCTCCTTAATATCCGTTGGAATTGTATTCCAAATTGTTACAGTAGAGTATTGATAGCTCTTTTTCGCATGTTCAGTGTTAAGCCTGGGAATTTGTAGATCTTTACAATGCCTTGCTGCATAATTTGATTGCGAAGACCTTTGTTGAAATTTACCCCCAAAGATTTTCCGGACTTAATTTGTTAATTATTTTGTATGCCATGACTGATCGATCGAATCGGATGATATTTTCAATGCTCAGCCAGTCACATGACCAGTTGTCTTTCAATCTGGCGTTTTCGATAATTGTCCGCGCCCTGTCTTGCAGGCGTTTCAGAGCATCAAGTTTGGTTTTTGGAAGGCTACCCCAAAGTTCATTGGCATATTGTAAATGGCTTTCGATGATGGCATAGTAGACACTACAAAGTTTTGTTTGGGGAATAATATTTTTTAACTGTTTTAATGACGAAAGTCCTCCATAGATTTTACCTTTTAAAGTGTTGTATTGCTCATCCCAAGATAGATTCTCGTCAACTACTATACCAAGCGAATTTGTTTTCGTAACACGCTTGGTATCTGCTGTTCCAGTTATTGTGAGTGGATTTGATGTATTTAGTGTGTTTAATTTACGAGAATGACCTTTGATCATGTTGACCGAGAATGACATTCTGGGTTTGGACTTAACTTATTTATTCTCATCCATTCTGACAGATTGAATAGTTCCTGTTGTGCTTCATAGACAACACATGCATTATGCACTGTACTTATTTTCACTGTAAGATTTATTAGATCGAGGCATGTGTCTGGAGGTAAGTATATCTATCGACTGTAACGCTTCTTACTTGTCGCAATTTCGAGAATGGCGCGCAACGAATTTAACTTGCGGATTCTCAGCTACGAAGTTCCTCAACAAACGAAAAGTTGGTAATATAAGTCTAAATTGTCCGAATAGTTGCACGTAAACTTGTGGACAGGGCTAAACACCAACATTCCATAGTGCAAATCCTTTGAAATAATTAATCCTCCACTCATTAGTGTCTTGGTGAGCCGTCAGTCGCTTTTCTGACAGTGACATCAAGAATAAAGGAGAAGTGGGAATAAAATAGAAAAGGAAATATTAGAGTAAATATGGGGTATGCTTTGCACCTAAATTCAGCAGCGAAGTTGGTTTTTTCACTAAACGGCTCAATTGAAAACGGAGTTGGGGCTGTCACCAAATGGTGCATTTGAGCAAGTAACTGGAACTGTCACTTGATGGTCTATCACAAACTGGAGCTTTTCCACATCGACCTAATCATACGTTGAAAGCAAAGCGATTCTTATTTATACATCAAGATTCAATACTAAGGTATCTTCCTTTGCAAAAATGACAATGATTTTTACTGAGAAATGAAGATTAATTCTAAATATATCGTTTTCACTTATATCATGCATAACAACTTTTATTTTGAAGGAAATACTAACAATATAAGATTCGATCCGGAGGGGTGAATGAAATCCAGACACATGTAAGGTGTCCAATTTACTTTCAAATGCTGGCTGTAGCGAGAGGCTTTGTATACCAAATTAAATGCCAAGGTTGTACCGTGAAAAGAAGGAATGACGGATTGAATATTTCGAAAAACGTGGAGAAGCGTAGGAGAAAGAATATGTTAACAACTAACCAATTACGAGTTGAAGAAATAAATGCTTATTGTTTCGCAAGCATGTGAAAGGAAAATATGGCAGTGAAAATGGTAGAGCTAAATGTAGAATCGTCAAGAAACAAAGACGCTATGCTTAGGTAGGTAACTAAAGCCATACTCATTAAAAACTTGAATCCGGAGCTGAATACCAATGACGAATGGGGAACTCGAATGCTTTAGTCGAAAGATGAATTGCATTCGATGAAGAAAATGAAAGTAGTATATGTTAATACTGATGACCTTAAAAAGGTCACAATGACATGGAACTACCTAGATAGAGCTTAAGCTACAACAAATATTTGAAAGTAAAATAGATGCATATGGTGCATCCTGGCCGTCATTATTAACTTCCAAATATCATTTTACGGCTCAACAGATACAAGAGATTTTAATATCTCCGTATATGCAGAATTTAGAAGATAAACGATGAAGAAGTAAACACCTTTTCTGCACTCAACATAAACAATAGAATTCGCCAAAAGCATATATATATAAGAAAACAAAGGTATCTCCCTCTCCAGTGTCCTGGGTACGAGTTTGTTATAAAGAAAGTAAAATGTCATAGTCTTCAAGTTTATTTACATCATGAACACTACACCACTTCCCATGTTTTTAGCATCATTGCTTCATCTAGTCTTGTCTGGGGGTATCGGTTCTCCAAAACGAACTGGTGGTTTTAGTTGCCTGGCGGACCGTCGAGGAATATTGTGTTGTTGTTGTTGTTGCTGTTCATTTTGCGCAATTACCTCATCTGTGGCATTGGCAGCTACTTGCGTATCAAGTATATCATCGCTATCTGAACTGTCAGCAGGATTGCGCGGGTTTGTGATACGTTTAAAATGAGAAACATTGCGAGTGATGCAGCGCTTATTACTGTCTTCTGCAGTCACACGTGAACGGTTCCGCTGAACAACAATCAATGGAGTTTCTTCAAACTGTGGAGACAATTTGTTTTGTTTTTTTTGTTTCGCAAGTACATGGTCTCCAATCGCGATGTCGCTTCTTTTAACTCCTCTTCTTTGATCAGCATAGCTCTTGTTGTAGATCTTGCGCGATTGTTCATTCTCTATAGCTTCCCTGTGACGATCAATGATACGTTTCTTTTGTAATGAAGGGAGTTTGCCGTTGATTACCCGATTGAAAAGCAACTCGGCGGGTGGAACTTTTGTTGTGGCATGGGGGGTGGTGCGATATTGGAGGAGAAAACGGTTTAGTTCTTGTTGCCATACTTTCCCTTCCAGTGTTGCTGTAGTTAGCGCACGGTTGAGGGGCTGATTAAAACGTTCAACTTCAGCGTTGCCCTGTGGCCACATTGGCGTAGAATGACTTTCATCGATACCTTGAACTTCCAAGTACCGACAGTATTCAGCACTGTTAAAAGGGGGGCCATTATCGGTTGTCATGGAGATGGGGATTCCATGGGTGGAAAATATCTTGTCAAACTTAGGAATTACACTTGACGCTTTTGTGGATCTTACAATTTCCACTTCTGGGTACCTTGAATAGCGGTCAATAACGACAAGAAGATATTCTCCAGAAGGAAGAGGGCCGTAAAAATCAGCTTTTTGCCAAGGCCCTTGTGGCATGTCCGACATTTGCAAAGGTTCTGGTGGATTAGGTCGCCCAGTAGCTTGGCAAGAAATGCAATGATCTATAGTTGCTTTCACCATACGATCTATCCCTGGGAACCAAACCTTTTCACGCAATAAAGCTTTAGTTTTCACTAATCCCTGGTGCGTATCATGGGCAAGGTCTATAGCCCTTTGCTGTAAGCTTTCGGGTATTACAATACGGGAACCCCGTAGTATTACGTTCTGCGTTGTGACCGTAAGTTCTTCTTTTATGTTCTTGTAAGGCTTTACCAAATCACTGTCCCACATGTTGCAACGAATTGCTGCACGAAGACTCTGTAAAACTCTGTCTGCATTTGTAGCTGTTTGAATTTCACGCATTGTCATGGCTTTGGGAACTGCTGATAGAGCTAGAAGGTTAACATACTCATCAGCCATAATGGCGTGTTTTGAGACACTTTCCAACGTCGGGTGACGGGACAGAAAATCGGCCGGGTTGTCTTTTCCGGGTTTGTATACTACGGAAAAATTGTAGGGCTGTAAACGCAGTACCCATCTCTCAATACGAGCTGACGGTTTGGAACTGGCGTTACCATATATCACCTCTAATGGCTTGTGATCAGTAACGAGAGTGAAACTACAGCCGTAAAGATATAAATGGAAATGCTCGACTGCCCATACGATGCTTAGTGCCTCCTTTTCGGTTTGTGAGTATCGTTGTTCTACTTGGGTCAAGGCTCGACTGGCATACGCAATAACATGGGTAGCATTAGAATGATCTGCTTTCTGACTCAAAATGGCCGAAATGCCAAAGGGACTGGCATCAACCGTAAGGGTCGTGTCTTTCGTTATATCAAAATAATGCATAACCGGCGCATGTGTTAAAGCTATTTTGAGCTGATCAAAAGCTTCTTGATGAGCTGCTGTCCATTTGAAACGAGCGTCTTTCTTGGTGAGTGCACGCAAAGGCTCAGTAATTGTGGCATAGTCTGGAATATAACGACTGCTGTAATTTGTCATGCCCAGGAAACTGCGAACTTCATGCACATTTTGCGGTATTGGTGCATTTTGTAGATCTGAGATGCGTGCTGGATCTGGCTGTGTTCCCTTAGCAGAAAATATTTGACCGAAAAAGGATAACGACGGAGTTAAAAACTTGCATTTTGCTGTATTCAAAGTTATGCCACTATCAGATAAACGACGCAAACAGGACGATAAAGCTTGATCGTGCTCGTTTCGTGTCCTGCCAAAAATGATTATGTCATCAGCAAGGTTTCGGACACCTGGTAAGCCATGTAATGTGGTTTGTAATGTGTGCTGAAAGATTTCTGCAGCAGCGTTTGTTTCAAAGTTTAAGCGTTTATAACGGTACAAGCCAATATGCGTACTAAACGTCGTAATAATCCTGCTTTTTTCGTCTAATTCCAGCTGATGATAAGCTTGTGCAAGATCAAGTTTGGAGAAACATTTTGCCCCATTTAATTCCTGACTTATTTCATCAACAGTTGGTATGAGATACCGAACTCTCTTTATAGCTTGATTCGCTTTACGCATGTCCACACAGATTCTCACGCTACCATCCTTTTTAGGAACTGCTACAATTGCACTTATCCATGGTGTGGCTTGTGTTGGGGGGACCTTTTCAATAATGCCATCCTTTTCCAACTCTTTAATGGCAACCTTCACTTTTTCTCTTATGTGATATGGCACACGTCGTTGTGGCTCCACGGTAGGTTGAACAGTTTCATCAATATTCAAGATAATCTTCTTCTCCTTCAATTTTCCAAGACCATCAAAAACATCTGTATTCTGCACTAGGATTTCACTCAATGCTTTGTCGTTGGTTTCTGGCAAAATGGGTTTATCTCGTAGAGGTGTCTTTGCAGAGACCGTATTCAAATGGAGACTAATTAGGCCCAATTCTTGTGCCGTTTGAGCGCTCATCAAATTCCCACTATTTTCATCGTCAACTACGAAAAAGGTTGCAACAGTGTAACGCTTCTTTGTTTGCACCAAGGCTTGGAATTTGCCAATAAAATGCACGGGCTGGGAAGATTTGTAAGCAAAAGCTTTGGTATTTGTGTGATTTAGTGTGATATCAGACATATTAGAGAAAGTGCTACGATCAATCACATTAAGAGATGCTCCTGTGTCTACCATAATATTAAATGAGTGCCCTGAAACAGTGATTTTAGCATGTGGCCTAGCCTGATGTTTACTCTGCACAGGATACAAATAATCCTCAGAATCCGATTCAGAGTCCGAGTGGGTGAGTGGCTTAAGGTTTTTGTGCGACTCAGCACGAGCGGGCTTCCTATGATGCGGGTTGGTAGGCATTCGACCAGCTTTGGACTTACCCCGACAAACCTTGGCAAAATGGTTTGATTTGCCACAGTAGTGACATTCGAGGCCTTGGGCTGGACAGGGGCTGTTGTGACTGTGTGGGCCTCCACAGTTTCTGCATTTCCGTGGCGCGACTGTTACTTGATTTGTTTCCTCTTTGGATCCAGGTTTTCCTTCGATTTCCTTAGACTGAAACTTACTCATTTCATCCCTTCTACCGTCGAGTAACATGGCTTTCAGGTCATACTGAGGATCACGCAAGGCTTGTTTACGAAGGTGGGAGGAAGAACCACCAATAATTATTTGTTCCTCCAGTTCAAAATCAAGGTCGGCAAACTCACAAGGGTCAGCTAATGTTCTCAGGCGAGTGTGGTATTGATCAAGGGTTTCGTTAGGCCCTTGAAATGCTTTCCGGAAAATGTAAACATCGTACCTGCGGTTTTTCTGAGGTTCGAAATAGGCCGTTAATTTCTGCTTGGCCGTATCAAAAGCATCGGCGTTACCTGTATCGTGGAGCTGGGCGAAGATCTCGCGAACTCGGGCACCAGCTTGGTACAAAAGGAGAGCACGTTTACGAGTGTTATCTGTGATACCGGAAGCAGCAAGAAACATGTCGAAATCCGTGAGCCATGTTTTCCAACGGGCAGCAAGGCTTACCCCTACTTCAGCATCTGGATTAAATGCCGGCATGGGCTGAAGAGAAATGCTGGACATCATGAACGAAAAAGTACAAAATTTACCTCGTCGCCAGTTTAATATCTCCGTATATGCAGAATTTAGAAGATAAACGATGAAGAAGTAAACACCTTTTCTGCACTCAACATAAACAATAGAATTCGCCAAAAGCATATATATATAAGAAAACAAAGGTATCTCCCTCTCCAGTGTCCTGGGTACGAGTTTGTTATAAAGAAAGTAAAATGTCATAGTCTTCAAGTTTATTTACATCATGAACACTACAGAGATTTCTGACTTTTCAAAAACAATTGCCTAGCAATTTATATAAACTGCTATTGGATATATCCTTCATTATGATAGCAACTACCTTTTATTCTTCTAACGTGCCTCTGCACGATGTTTAATTAACAATTCAAAGAGCTTTTTGGTATTGCATTCTAATACCTACCTTCGTTTGAGCACAATTTTTGTTTACCCAGCTTATTCAATAGCGAAACCTAAATGACTTCATGTAAGTCGTACCATTCATTTGACTCAAGCCAATATAATTGTACCTGATTTGAAAGTACTAGGTGCATTAGGTCTACCTTATTTTGTTCACTCCAGGTGTTGTTCCCGTATGTTTTGTAAATGGAGGATTGCCTGTTAGAGAGGAACTTATCCTGAGCCATCGGCATATGAGATATTTCCATGCTGACCACTGACTTTACGGTGAATTCCAACCATAGTTTCAGAAAAAGTGACCTTTTTACAGCCATACCATGACGTTTGATATGAAATTCCAGCCATTGAAAATTTTGCGAACTTGAATTTATTTTTCTTCAATACATAGATGTCGATATTTGTTAGTCGCCACTCCCATCATAAGTCATTAAACAGCTTGCCTCTTACAAGAGTCTCCTTTGAGTTGGTAAAATAGTGCAATTAATATATCATAGAGGCTCTTTAGACTTTTAGTTCTTCCATGAAGGTTTTAACTGTATTCCATTACAGAAATTCAGTCCGTACAAAGCCTATTTGGGCCTACCTTACTACTTGTGATCAGTGGCGTGCTCATTAAAATAGGGAGAGTTTAGCCACTCTGTCGCCTGCAGAAAATCAACTTTATTGCTTGCTTAAATTTAGAGCAGGCAATACGTATAAAAAAGAGAGAGAGAGAGAGAGAGAGAGAGAGAGAGAGAGAGAGACTGTTTTTCAATTTTCCACAATTTCAGAAGCAAGATATTCACTATTTTAATCTACCATAAATGGCTAAGATAGTCTTGAAAGAAAGCAGTTGTTGATAAATGTCATGAGGCAATGCAATACATATTAATTTTCTAAAATTTTCAAGATATCTGTTCAATGTAGCTTGATTCTGTCACATCCTTGGACATAAGCTTTCTATACTTCCAACATTCCATGTATGCCTTCCAAAGCTTGGCTTTAATTAATTTTAGCTAGGACGTAATATAGTTGCAATTGATTCAGAGATATTTCTTAAGCTGATTATTTAGCTGTGCAGCAGTATCACTTTCTTGTCATCACAGCCTACAGCTGAATAATTATAGCCAAAATGATCGGCGTCACGAACAAATCAGAGCAGTTTGTAAATTAAAATTCCAGCGGCATACGCATAATCAAACAAGATGAGAATACAGGTTTAAGCAAACAAACAAATGAAATAAAAAGGACAAACCTTGCATTGGAGTACCACTTAGCTATTGGCATCTTTGGAAGAAGCAACTGGCCTCTATTAATTTTCACAAGAATCTTTGGTTTGGCTACGATAAGCAATGGTAACTTTCTGGTTTTCAATATTACTTACAGCATTTTTGTTAAACTTATATTTTTTTCTTACAGGCTATATCTTGCTTTCTCTATGGCATATGTTTGCATATACACTTTAAACTAGATAATCTTGCAACAATTTAAATTTTCTCTTTCAGGATCAGAAGCTCGTTGTCTTCGTCTTAACAGCATTTGCCGTTGTGGTGGGTATAAGTACTTTATACTATATTCCATACTATGCTATGATTAAAAACGATCTG
>WIPJ01002558.1:0-46756 GCA_018155075.1 Cassiopea andromeda | reverse complement strand
TATATGGTGAACTCTTCCTTTTCTATTCTAGTGGAGTAAAGAAGATAGCGCATGTAGGTTATGATAATCAAAAAGCTATTAGTGCTAAAATAATTACATATAATTTATCAAAACGATTATTGTGGCTTATACAACAGAACCTACCAGTTCTCGATACACAATTCAACAATTGTTGACTTTACAAACTCGACAAAATTAGTCACTATCGCTGCTGAGAAATTGACATTAGAGATATTAGGCCTATACATAGAGACCATAAGAACATTATTCATTACAGCTGATATATTGCCATGTCATTTGCAGAATGCAAATTACTATCCACTGAGATTTAAAGAGAAAGTAAGGGACTACATTGAAGTTGTGAAGACGGACACCAAGCAAAACATTGTTGAATTGGAAGTTCCAGCTCATGGCTCAATTCACCCAATGGGTGTCCTCAACGATTTCTCAACAGTAAGTGCATGCATATAGATGTATCGATATGGAGAGAGAGAGCCAAGAGTGAGAAAATACATGCCAAAATATATTTTTTCACAAAAAGCATGACAAAATCAAAGCACTAGTGTAATTATGAAATCTTCTCACTAATTTGATCTACTGAAATCGTGAATTTCAAAAACTTTATTATATGATCATTTGGCGAGAGCAGATGGCTAAGATTCTAAGTAGTTTATCATTTCTGAGAAGTAATCTTAAAAGCAAAACTACCCTCCAATAGTCTAGTCAGAGTTTTCCTTAGCGACTCCCTATTAGTGTAATTCAAGCTTCGACATAATGGAAGTGAGGTATGGTATTGAATTTAAACCGAACAAGGGTCTCCAAACTACTTGAAAAATTATTTTCTTCTAAACTGAAATGCAATATTGGAGGCGTAGTGTCACGTTTTTCAAAATATCACACCTATTATTCTCAGCATTCAAACTTTAAAAACATTCAAGCTTTGATGTGCTCCATAGTTATTAAAAAATTCTCGCTTATTTGCTTTCTATATACAATCAATTTTGCTAATTACTATTTGAAGAATCAGCCAAGATTCTTTAGCTGAAATTTTTAAGTTGTACATCATTTCTAGATATTCATCTTAAAAGTGAAAATCCTTTATGTGTACCTTAGCCACATTTGTCTTTTAGTATAATTCCAGCTTCTGCATATCTGCAGTGAGACATCTCATTGTGATCAAATGAAACTTAATTCATCCAAACAGCGGCAGAAAGAACTGTTTTAGTTAACTCAAAACTGAGTTTGGAGACCAATGAACTTTGCATCAAGCTTTTTCAACAGAACTCACCCAATGAAATCATTGAACTCATTCAATGATGTCATTGAACTCACCTATCACTCTCAGTATAGGAAACGGTCAACACTGTAAATGTGATTTGTTCCACCAGGGTTATTCTGCCAAGAAGGACTACCAAGAAAATATTTGCTACATCTCCAGGATTGAAAAAGGATTTCCTAGCCCAGGACAAATGCAAAAGAATATGGAAATGGTAATTTGTTTATCATATACTTAGTGTAGGAGTGAGAATAACTTATCAGTTTCAAGTTATTATTAAAACTTCTCAAAATTAGATAGCTCTAAGTGCATGGAAGCTATAGTGTCAGCTCATATACAAGCAAAATTTTGACATTTAGTTGTCTAGCTTTGTCGCATTATTTTCTTGGTTTCATGTATATACTGCGGTAGACATAATTCCGAACTTCATTTTATTCAAAATTATTTATGGAATTTAAATATATTTCTTTCGACAGAGCAAAGGTCAAAAGGACAGTGGCAAATATGAAATTATCAAACAAAAGATTTACCCCATAAGGAACTTGACAAGATATGAAGTTGGGCCAAAGATCTCTGCGTTCTGCTATGGCTATGAAATGGTACTAGTCGCAGTGTACAACAAACACAGTGTTGAGAAAGAGCTTGGGCAACTAGTAAGAGGTTAGTTAACGATCTAAGATATAAATGTATCGTACTTTGCTCCTCTTTCACCTGCTGCTACATTTCTCTAACTAACTTCTCAATATATTTGAAAATCAAGAGTTAAATTAAGCCAGATACAGTTGGCGCCAATACTGTAGAGCCCAACAAAGACCAGCCTTCATTAATTCTCGAGAATCAGCTTGGACGGATTTCCCATGAAAAAGCTGATTCGTATGTAGGTTGAAGCAGTCTACGTGAAAGCTGGTTGTGGGAGCATGTAGGTTTTGTTAAACAATATTGTTACAACCTAGGAGAATAACTTATTCATTATATTTGGGACAAGGCTCATTTTGATAAACCATTATCTTAAAGTAGCCTCCTTTTGAATCTAAGGTGCAGACCAAGAAAAACTAGCCAGACGTCAAGTGTCTCCAACAGTGACAATATTTGAAATGGACAATACGTGCAACGGTGTCAAATCACTCCGCAATTACAGAAGATGCACAACAACTTTTAACTTGAGATGCAAATGGAGGACAACGAACTGCTATTACACAATTTTATGCTACCAGCAGAGGAATGCTACCGGCGGTCACGTGTGTAACACCAATCACCACTTACTTGTGACACGGGTTTGTTGTGACATCGTTTGCCCGTAAGGAGGGAAGTTAAAGCAAGAATGGACGCTTTAATATAGAATTAGTTCGTATGATCATGTGATGATCTATGCATTGAAATCTTCGCCTTTTCATTTCAAATCATCTAATTAACAAATTAAGGGGCTGCACTGGGATGGTTCATTTACAATTTTCTAAATACCCTTAGACTTTCCCATTTTTCTTCAATACGGCATTCCCTGTACCTGTACAACCAAACATGTACGCATAGCTTAGTACCACACTCAGGTGGAGGCTTTGTGTTTAAACTACAGAGCACATAACCTGATTTGGAGCTGTAGGAAATATCAACTATCTCGAGAATTGAGGTACAAACATTTAATCTTTACGGTGTGCAAGTTTGCCCTTAAAAATTCTGGCTTCAAGCATGCACATTGAAAGTAGCCATTATAATTCTGCACTTTACTAGAACTCCTGATCTGTTTGCTGAGTCCAGTCAGCAACAAGTGAGATATAAAGTTTACATTTAGACTTGCATATTGCAAATTTGTTATGCTATTGATTGAATATCTTTGAATCAAAATATATACTCCACATGCATTGCCTGGCACACCCATGCTGTACTCAACTAAACACTGAGGTAGTTTCTTCAACAATTATGTTGAATGTGGAGATGCCATACCTTGAATCCTTGGACTGGTAATCACACTAAGCATGAGTACCCCCTTTTTCCCAAACAAATAGCAGTCCAAAAGGAAATGAGCCTCAAAAGGCCATATCTTCACAAACTCTCAAGACAATCACTAGGATCAAGTTCCATATTTTGTGCTTTTGTTTGCCACATTGGCATTACCTCACTCCAACATTTATAATGTTAAGATAGAGCTTGAATTCTAGAATGCAAGATGAACAAAGACAAGTTACCCATTTTATCCAGTTTATGTCACTAGGAGTTAAGAATATCTTAAGAAAGTCTCAGCCTCATTTTCGGGAGATGTAAGAGCAATGTGGCTCAAGCAAGAGAAGTTGTTTTCCTAAATAACACATATTCTTAAAGAACATAAGCTACTGTCTCTTCAAATGACTGCCAATTGTTGCTGGCTGCGTGAGGCAGAACTGAATCTGGGGCTCTCACTTTTGGCCAACTAAACACGAGACACTGGATTCAAGTTGACACCTTTGATACCTGCGAATATCTTCTCCATTTGATCTGATGAGAACGAAAGTTTTGCATAATTTACATAGCTGTGCGGACATTAATCAATTTCTCTGACCTGATACTGCCATGGACCATTTATCTTTCAAAAAAGATGCTCAGTTCAATGAAGTTCGAAACTACAAGATCGATCATAATAACAATAATAAATTTCGTTACAAACACATTAGTAGCGAAACATCTATCAATTTTACATATAACCCACATTTAAAGTTTTCTAGCTCAATAAAATATGACGTCATACAAGCATCCCAGATAAAGTCACTCTAGTGTGACAACCAAAGATTCTGAAAAGGGTGCGGGAGACAATGACCCTTCTGCCTTTTGCTTATGTGACCAAAATGATTATTGCTCGTTGCAACCACTCATTAATTATGCCTCAGGTTGGAACCGAAAAGAAATAGGTTGAGTAACTGACTTTTTAGGCAGCCTTAAGGCTGGGTATACAATTGGCCACTCGAAGATTTGGTAGCATACTTTAAATAAACGTTTTTTATGAGAAAAAAGTTTGTAAGAAGCTGTCAAAATCCTAAGAAAATCTTAAGAAACTCAAGAGGCTCGATTTCCAAAATTTAATGTTTTTTGATTGGCCAAAAGTCAATATTTCGTTATCATTTTATTCAAAATGTTAAAGATGGAATTCAAATTCAAGTATATACTATTAATAACGACATTGTAAATCGTTTATGGTCACAGAGTTTATGGTTGTGGCCAGAGATGATTGTGAACAGGATTTAATTATCGGCGAAAATCAAATAAATCAAGTAGAAAAATAGAAATATCTTGGTGTCCATCTGAACAAGAGAAACAAACAGGAGGGAGAGATAAATATGAGAATAAATAAGTACAACAACACTATGACCATGCTCTACACGTTACTGAAGCAGAGAGACATCCCAACGCAGTGCAAAACTACAATATACACGATGATATTAAGACCTATTTTGACATATGGATGCGAAACATGGGCGTTGACCACCAAGACGGAATCTAGGATACAAGCTGCAGAAATGAGAGTATTAAGACTTATAAGAGGTGTTTCCAGGAGGGACAGAGTGAGAAATGTGAAAATCAGAGAAGACCTTGGAGTGACTCCCCTGTTGCAATTCATCGAGAAAAGGAGACTGCAGTGGTTCGGACATGTTAAAAGAATGCCAGAAGTTCGGTACCCCAAGAAATATTTGACATGGAGACCCATGGGAAAGAGACTATTGGGAAGACCTAGGAAGAGATGGATGGATTGTGTTGAAGAGAACTTAAGAAGAAGAGGAACAACAGTACATCAAGTGGAGGAAGAAAGGCTTTATGAAGAGAGAGGAGATTGGAGGCGTTTTGTGCACGGTTGGTCTACTGATAGATAGTATAACTATCTACCCAGGCGGATGGTGAGAAAGGTGAGATTGTAAATCGTTTTAGCCAGTTTATTTTAGTAACATTTGACAACAATTTAAGAAAATCTCAGGCTCAACACCGGGAAAAGCTAAGAAAATTAAGGCTCTGGTTCTCTGTTTTCTTATAAAAAGAAAAAAGACGTGTAGCTGTATATTGGTTGGTAACTATTATCTTTATGGTGTGCAAAGATAAGTAGCAAAACAAATTACTCACATAAACACTTCTCGTCTGTTCCAGCCTGATCCATTAATAATGAAAGGTTCCATTGATAAAACTAATATTCATTTACGATCAACGGGAAATACGGAATTACAGCAAGGTAAAGCGCAAGGCCCAGAAGTGGAAAAAGTCGCGGTTTTACGGTTGTAAACCAGAGGAAATTTTTGCTTGCTTACCTCAAATGTGATGAAGACACAGCAATTTTGCAAACAAAGTCAATTAGCAATTGTTTTGTAACGGTGAACGCAAAATTACACCGCTTAGAAATGCGCTGCTGCTGAGCCTTCTCTGCGCATAAACCGAAATTACCGAGTACCTCAAGTGAACTTTTCTCCGATGACAGCTGATTAAATCAACGCCCTCTCAACAATCTTCTCAACTAGACACAATATCAATGAAAGTTGGGTTGACATTGCAGCACAAGATGAAATGTCTTATACCAGTATTTAGCAGTAGTTGATTGATAACCGTAGTTTATCACTGATTCAGGGTTTATACGGTCAGGGAAAGTCAGGGGGATAAGGGCCTTTTTTGCTTTGGTCAGGGAAAGTCAGGGAAAGTCAGGGAAGCTTGCAGTGGTCAGGGGCAAAATAGCATTTTCATTCTGCAGGTCATGGAAGTCTTTCATTCTTCACCATCAAAGAAATATGTACAACAATTTAATAACTAAATAAGAAAATATGATAATAAGTCATAGGTTAGAAGGGTCTATCATTTTCATCACACTTAGGATATAAGAAACAAGTAGAAAAATCAAACAAATAAAAAATAATGTCAAAAATGAAAACTGCGTGACTGTATCAATGTGAACAAAAGGAAGAGTGTTAATCATATTTTACATAACCATTTTTCGTTTCTCTTTAAGAATTTAAAGTGAATCTTCTTAAACTGACTTGACTCTGTTTTTCTTCGCTCTTTAGTTTCAAGGCATTTCCTTTAATGACTAGTTTCATGTCATTCTTCTCCTCCGCTTCTCTAAGTACTTGGATATATTCATTATCTAAATTTTTGCATGCATCTACTAATAGCTGCTTCCTCTGCGTCAAGTCTTTCATTTCAGTATTCAAAATCTCAAGTTGCTGATTGCGTAAATCTGACTTTGCCTTCTTCCTCTGTTCTTCAAGATCAAAATAGTAGCGTTGATGAGCACATTTCACAGACTTGATAAACTTGCTAGTTTGGTCAATAGTTGACGGAATTAAACTGTTTTTCTGCATATGATCTATGATCATTTTCCTTGACACCATTGATTTCTCAATTAAGTTAACTTTAGAGATGCTCTTGTTGGTATTGAATCCCCTCTCTACACTTGCTTGTCCATGACGGATGACTAGAACTACAATACCCGCCAAAACTCCTGGGACACTTTGCAAATTGTTTATCTGGACGGCACATTCGGCCCCCTCCTCCCCCTAATACAATGTTGGTTTTTGAGTGAAGTACATAAGGTACCGGAAAAATTTTTCGTGCACAATAACGCCAAATGTCTCAGGAACAGATCAACATTGTTTTAGGGGGAAGGGGGGTGTGTAGAAGGCGTAGTGATTGAAATGCTGAGAAAGCTATAGTTTTTCATAATCTTTTGAAAGTGTCCCGGGGACTTTTGGCAAGTATTGTCTGATATGAAATTCGAAGGATATAAGATATTGAGCTGCAATCAAGGTTTAGGTTTTCGGGGGCGCTGATTACGATGATGAAAATAGCTTTTTCCTAAATGAACCCTCTGACGTCATATTGATGCAATGGGGTAAATTTTCTTCTACTTGTCTGCTCGAAATGCATGTAAGAGGCATGATGGTGTATGAGATTGCAGCCATATGTCCTGTATGCCAAAACATGAGGTTTTAGGCTTTATATAGTGCAAAAAAGCAAATTTTGTTACTAGTACTGTCCTCATAAAAAAGCGCAAAAGACGTAACCTCGTTTTCATATATATGCTGGCAATATTCGACAGATTAATTTGGAAATTCGAAAAACGGTTATAAAAGGCTGCCTGTGGTGACATAAATCGACTTTTAATGGTCTCAAATATCGAAGTGTGATGGCGAGACAGGTGAACATTTCGGAAAAGAAGAAAGTCTATGCTAACTTCTTGAGAGAACAGTTCAACTGGCCATTTCGTAAGATCGCAATTCGATGTAATATTTCTAAATCTAGTGTAGAGCGCATTTGTAAGCAGGTTATGAAGTGCAAACTGCCCAAAAAAAGGAGTGGTAGGCCTCCAGTGTTAAGTACTAAGGATAAGGGTCGTTTTCTCAGAAAGTTTAAGTCTATGAGAGAACAAAATCCAAATATTAATGTAAGGCTTGTTGCAATGGAGTGTGAGCTGCAACAGGTAAGCACTAGGACGTTGTCTAGAATTTTGAATAAATCTTGATTTAAATATGTTCGGCCGAGGAGAAAAGGGATTCTCACTGCCAGAGACAAAAAAAGAAAGTTGCTTATGCAGCTAAGGCCCTAAAAAATACTACCCCTACGTTTTGGACAGACAATGTCCTGCTATACTTAGATGCAGTCTCATTTGTCCATAAAAGAAACCCTTAACAGGATGCTTTGGCACCAGCAACCAGGGTGTGGAGAACACGTGGCGAATGTCTGGAGCTAACAGCAAAGGGAAGTAAAGATCTATGGGGAGGGAATATATGTCATTTTGTTGTAGGAATTTCTTTTGGCGCTGGGGCTGTATTAGTAGAGGAATATACCAAAATGAGTGGGCAATATTTTTCTGAATTTATTGCAACTACATTGCATAGAGCCCTTATTAATCGCTCTGCAGAAACAGGGAAGGAGAAATTGTTGTAATTGCAAGGCAATGACCCGTGTCAAAATAGTGCAAAAGCAACTGAATCATTGAAAGCTATTGGTGTAGAGGTGATAAAGATCCCTCCAAGATCTCCGGATCTAAACCCCATAGAGAACTTTTTTCATAACGTCAAGAGGGAACTTAGGCAAGATGCGCTAGATAAAAAAGTAGTCTGCGAAGATTTAGGTGCCTTTAAAGGTAGAATAGTAGAAACAATTAGCACTTATGGTAAAAATACAATAGATAGAACAATTAGCAGCATGCATAAGCGTCTAATTCAGATCACAAAAAATCATGGTTGCCAAACGAAATATTAAGCATTTTACTGTAATTCTGTTAATATTGGCAGTGCAGGTGGGGTACAAATATAAACAATAGACTAAAGAGATATTTAGATAGGTTAATACTGCAAAAGCTGAAAAATAGTCAGGGTCTCTGATAATGGGAGAAAATGGTCTAGGGGTGCTATATCTCCATATTGTGGGAGGCCCTGATAATGCGCACACAAGTAAAGTCCATTGTGACAACTTATAGTATGCTGGCACATTAGAGTCACGTCTGGCTTCCTTTAAAAACGACCCTAAAGTTAATATTGAATGGACGCAGAGAAGAGGAACATGTGAAAGTATAACCTTATTTTGTATATAAATGTTATGGCTTTCACAATGTACAATGCGCTAGAGTGTGCTCCAATACAAATCATACTAAGCAATAACAACATGCGGAAGGGATAACTAGAGGACAGTTTACAGTGTGAACTGTAGCCAAAACCATGCCAATTCAGCCGTTTGTCATCACCAAGGAGAACGGGTAAGTACACCACAAAATGTACCGAATATTTTTACATACTGTAATGAATTTTTATGAATTTATTAATATCCGTACAGCGAAATATGATGGAGTACTGGACATTTCACACGCTTTTGACAATAAAGAATCATTTGACCCTACCTCTCTTCACAGTTTACACTGTTAAGTGTCAGTGTTTAAATATTTTCTCTCTCTCTCTCATCAATAGTGGAGCCTTTGATGAAAACTATGGAAGACTTCGATGTGGCAAAAACTGGCGTGTCGCATGTAAATTCGATATCTCAAGCATATGAAGTTTTGGGCGCAGCAAAGTGAACAACGTGACCTTCCAACAACAAGAGCATGTCATTCCAAGGCAAGATGGCTGGAGTATAGCGAAAACCATTCAGAAAGATGACCTCTGTTTCTTCCACCCCTAGCCACGCACTTCTATGCATTTGGAATAGGTATCTATGACAATTAAAAGCATCTTTTTGTCCAACATTCCATAGTCAATATGAATTCTCTGCCAGGCTCTTGCTGGAAACCTCCAGGGATGCAATGGAGCATGTGCTGGCTTATTTCTAAACATTTGACAGCTTTCACAACTCTTGAGAAATTCCTCTATCTGTGAATCAAGATTTGGCCACCAGATGTAGCTTCTGGCATAAGCTTTTGTACGGCAGATACCTTGGTGTGTTTCATGTAATTCTTCCAGCATTCTATTTCTATATTTTGGTGGAATAACCACCCTTGTAACCCACAATACACACCCCTACTCCGCAGTAGCTCTAACTTGCGATTGAAGTATGGCCTTAACTCTTCAGTAACACAAGCTTCTGGCCAAACATTCAAAACAAATGAAAGAACTATTGATAAAAGTAGATCTCTCCCTGTTTCTTGCTGTATATCTTAGCAGAAATTGGCAATGAATTAGTAAATCTAACTTGACACTCTAAAGGCTCTTCTCCTTCCTGTGAATTTCCTCTAGGCAATCTAGAAAATGCATCAGCATTTGCATGATCACTAAATTTCCTGTACAACAATTTGTATTGATAAGCTGCAAGGATCAAAGCCCAACGTTGCAATCTAGCTGCTGTTAGTGTTGGAATACCAGACTGTGCACCAAGAATAGAAGTTAGTGGTTTATGATCTATCACCAAAGTAAATGCTCTCCCACAGAGATACTTCTGAAATTTCTTTACCGCAAAAATCATTGCTAAGGCTTCTTTTTCTAATTGTGCATAATTTCTTTCACTTGAACTTAATGTTCTAGAAGCATATGCTATTGGTTTTTCTGAACCATCTTCCATCACATGTGATAGCACAGCTCCTACTCCATTACTAGATGCATCACAGTCCAGCTTCAGAGGCTTAGCTGTATCGTAATGCACTAGTACCTTACTGCTACTCAACTATGCTTTTACAAGCCTCAAAAGCTTTCTGACATGCTTCTGACCATTTCCAAGTTACAGACATCCTTAATAGTTCATGCAGAGGGCCTAAAATGGAGGCAAGACTTCTTTGAAACTTCCCATAGTAATTTATTAATCCAAGCCAGGCTCTTAACTCTGTAGCATTTGTTGGAGCAGGTACATCAATGATGGCCCTGAGTTTCTCTTCAGTTGGGTGCAATCCCTCTTTGTCTATCTTGTATCCAAGGTAATTGACAGAAGACTGGAAGAAATCACATTTACTGAGTTTAGCTTTAATGTTATGTTTTTCTAGCCTCTGCAAAACCTCAGATAAGATTTCATTATGTTCCTCAACAGATCTAGTTGTGATTAGAATATCATCTAAATAACAAACAACATTGTTCACACCAGACAACACCATGTCCTTGACTGACTGAAATATGGTAGGTGCACTATAGACACCAAAATTTAACTATTCTATCCTGAACAAGCCTTTGTGCGTATTGATGGTTAACACCTTTTTAGCATCTTCAATCTCTAACTGTTGGTATGCATTGGACAAGTCCAATTTGCTGAAATAAACTTCTCCTGACAGTGTTGCAAATATGTCTTCAATGTTTGGCAATGGGTATTGATCAACATCTAACACTGGATTCACTGAAACCTTGTAGTCCCCGCAAATTCTGACTCTAACATCAGTTTTCTGAACTACCACAATTGGAGAAGCCCATTCACTATGCATCACTGGTGTCATAATACCATCTTTGGTCAAATGATCAAGTTCCTTCTCCACAATTTCCTTCAAAGAAAAAGGAACAGGACGGGCCTTCTTAAAAACAGGCTTAGCATCTTTCTTAAAAAGTAAATCTGCTTTAAATCCCTTTATAACACCATGCTGAGCATCAAAAATATACTTGTACTGTTTTAAAAGCTCCTCTCCCAAACCATAATTTACCACAAACAACTGATTCCAATCAAGCTTAATTTCCATCAACCAGTTTCTTCCTGGGAAAGACGGTTTATCTCCAACAACAACAACGAAGGGTAACTTAGCCTTTTCACATTTAAAATCAACATCACCCAAAATTTCTCCCTTAGTTGCAAGAACCTCACCAGAATAAGAATGAAGTTTCTTTGAAAATGAAGATAAATGCACATGTGGCAAATACTTCTCATAAAAAACATTCCCAACAACTGAAACTACTGCTCCAGTGTCAATTTCTATAGTCAAAGGAACACCATTGACAGAAAGTGTTTCTTGCAAAGTAGCCATAGCATCACCTCTACATGTAAAGATTGTATGCACAGCTTCATCACTGCATCCAACATTACTTGGTGGAATGCCAAGAAAACTTGTTTTCACAACTGGTATAGCCTTTTTCTTTTCACTTCTACATTTCTTTGAAGAGTGACCTTGTTTGGTGCAATTAACACATTTCAATGACTTGAATTTGCAATCATTCGCATTATGTTTATCCCATCGTCGTCGCCAGTGTAACATGTTGGACCGAGTATAAATCTAGAGAGGAAACTCCATTTAAGCTACAATCCAACTCTATCAAAACTATAACAAAACGAGGCTATGTCAATAGGACTCAAAACTAAATTAATACACCACAAGTTTAGTCCATAGTGGATATAAATCCTACCAACTAATAGAGCTAAGAAAGATAATCAGTTCAAGAATGTGCTTTACGTCCTTGTTTCAATCTGAGGTAGGGTTTCTCGGTCTTTAAATGTGTTGTTTGAGCATAGTATACACTTATACGCCTTCAACCCATATTCAGTGCTTTGAAAGCATCTCAGAGATTGTCTCTTCTACTAGAGTTCCAGATTCCGTTCATGACGTCATCGATGACATATAGTGGTAGGATTCGAATAACATTTTATTAGTCTGAATCGATCGATTGAATTTCGTTAACTTTTCAGCCAATCAGATTGCTGCATAATTTTCTATAGGCAACCGAGTAGACAACTGTTCCAAACAAAAATATCACCCGAAAAGGAAAGCATTCCGGAATCAGGTTAAGGGAATATTGTACAAATGATGGTCATGTGACATTCTTGTGCAGTATCAAGTAATGTTTTTGAGACGTCATGATTTTATTTGGAACATTCGTTTCATTCATATCATACTTCGAACGTTCGTTCATATTAAAATTTCATATCTTAAGTTACTGGGAGCAAGAACAGACTATCTCATGAGATGTCTTATGAGAAGCAGGGACAGACTGAAAAAGCTGCCGTCAGAGGCAACTCCCAACTACTCTTCAGCTCTTACAGACATGTTAGAAATAAAATGAACAAACTCAACAATAAACCAAAGATATAATATTTCTCGGAAAAAATTACCCTGCACCAGGGCAATACGAAAGAATCCTAGAAAATCATCAACCAGGTCTGAATAAGCAGTCTAACTCCACCAACATCAATAGTCTTAGCACACCAGACGGGGTGATCGTACACCAGCAGAAGCTAGCTGATACGATGAACGAGTACTTTTGCTCTGTAGGTAAAGATCTTGCCGAAAAAATAGAATATACCCCTAATCCCCTACTTTCGGGAGACTATAATGTTAACCCTGAAGAAAAATGCTTCAGATTCAAGACCATTGATGTAAGGAATATCAGAGATGCAATTGGCAAAATTAAAACTTCTAAAGGCTTTGATACAGACAATATCTCCAGCTATTTCCTCAAACAAGCAATGCCATACATTGAAAACTCTTTTGCCTTTATCTTAAACAAATCAATCGAAAGGAGTAAATTCCCTGATGATTGGAAAACTGCAAGGGAGACTCCAATCTTTAAAGAAGGTGACAAATCTGATAAGTCGAATTTCCGCCCTATATCGGTTCTACCAGTTATATCTAGATTGTTTGAGCAACTTGCAACTAATCAATTGTACCAATATCTTGACCACAATGGTTTACTTAGTCCTAATCAGTCTGGTTTTAGACGTTTGCTTTGCATTCCACTGTAACCTGTCTACTTCAAAATACTGATGATTGGTACACGGGGCTGGATTCTGGTCAGATGCTCGGTATGGTATTTGTAGATCTAAAAAAGGCCTTTGATACGGTTGCTCATCGCGTTCTCTGTAATAAACTTAAGCTGCATGGGATTCAACAGAGGGAACTCTCCTGGTTCAAATGCTACCTTTCTAATAGAACACAATACTGTAGTCTAGGTCGCTATGACTCTACTATGGGAGAAATTGAAGTTGTGTTCCACAAGGGTCATGTCTTGGACCTCTCTTATTTTTGATCTACATCAACGATCTGCCCAAAACTATTCAGGGAGTAGGATCCATGTACGCTGATGACACTAGCTTATTTCATATGTCTTATGATATTTACAAGCAAGACTAGAATCTCACAAGACTCTAATAGCTCTAGCTCTAAACAAAGATCTAGAGGTATTAGATAAATGGTTAAAGGGAAATAAGCTTTCATTGGATGTGGCAAAGACGAATTATATGCTCATTTTGCACTAAATCAAGTCAGAAAATTCTCAACACCAATGATGACAAGCTAAATTTACTAATCTGTGAAGGAGATCTGGAAGTTGTCGATGTAAGCAAATACCTTGGTGTACATGTTGATTGCAGTTTAAGTTGGAAATATCATTTAAAATCTGTTACCTCCAAGGTGTCTAAAGGAATGGGAATGCTAAAACAAGCTAAATACTATCTCCCTGAAGACTGTCTAAAAGCCCTCTATTCGAGTATTGTGGAGCCCAACTTTCGGTGCTGCTGCTCTGCTTGGGGAACCTGCGGTGTTACTGAAAAAACCGCCTTCAAAAATTTCACAACAGAGCGGCTAGAATTGTCACCAACAGCAAATTTGATACTTTGAGCAGACCACTTATAGAAGGACTTGGATGGAAAGCCATCGAAGAATTGATTGCCGAAGAATCAAAGACAATGGTCTACAAGTCTCTTTATGGGTTGGCTCCATAGTGCCTATGCAACCTTTTCGTTAAAAACTCTGCTGGAGAAGCTCGTCCCCTGTGTAATACGTCTACTGACCTTAAGATACCAATAACATATTCCGTGAATGGACAAACAATGTTTTTCGCATGGTGGGGTAAAACTATGGACCAGCCTACCAACAGAAGCTTAAAGAGCACCTTCTCTCAGCAACTTCAAAATTTTAACAAGTTAACTGATATTTTGCCTCCCTCCTTTCCTTAAAAATATTTTACTGTAGCTATGATTTATTACTATGCCTTTTCTTTTTCTACTCCCTTTGTCATATGATATTAATTAATTTCAAATTATCTTGTAATTAGGCTTGTAATCATATATTTTAGTAGTTACTTTGTATTATATTTATCATAAATAGAGGGCCCCTTGCAAATCAGCGATTGCTGAAGGGTCACCCTTTGTAATATTTAAAATGAATGAACTGAAGTAACCTGTGTGATGATGATGATGAAGGTGATGATTTGTAATGTAGACGTAATTAGATAACTAATCAATTTACTTATATACATTCAATTATATAAGAAAATCAGAAAGTGCTCCAGCAAGAAATTGTTTTTAATTTTTTAAATCTTTTGAACTAACACTTCTCAATAGTTCTTAATAAAGCATTTTGTCTTCGAACGAAAGATTTCATCTACAAAGACATCTACAAACCTATACTTCAAAGAAATTTACTGACCATTGTAGGGGCGGATACAGACAAAATATTTGACTTTCTTACCACATGCTAATTGGTCACGCCCTTTTGACCACGCCCTTTTATTGTACAGCTTTTCTGAAGACATATTCACCATTAGGAGCCAAATACAATCCAGCCGTCTCATTGAGAGTGTAACTATCTTCCAATTTAGCACAAGGGCCGCACATATTCTAAAAGTGTTCTTTGAGACTCTCTTGACTTGATAAATATAAAATGGACAAGATTGATGATGCATGACTGCATAAATATTCCAATAGTTCACTTGGGCGCTTAAGTCAATAAATTTAAAAAGAATAAGATAGATTGATAATGCATGGCTGCATAAATATTGAAATAGTGTCTTTTGGTACTCTCTTGACTTTATAAATATAAAAATGATAAGATTGATGATGCATGGCTGGAAAACATTTTACCAGTGCTCAATATAAACAAATTATCAACAGGGATGTGAAGTTGAATGAAATCACTACAAGTAGGTTTACTGCATGAGTCAAGCAAAAGCTAATTTGTTGACAATGGCAATTTAAGTGTAAATCATGGACTAGGATAAGTTGTGAAGTTGGTGAGGGGTCTTTAATGGTTCACATCAAAAAAGAAATGACGAAGGCTGCAGGGGTGGATCTAGAAAATTTAATGACTGTTGCACATAGGGCGTGGCTTGTTAGTGGGCGTGGTCAAACCATGAAATTCTGCGACTTTTTGCTGTGGGGCTGGTGAAGATGTTCAAAATAAATTACGCATCTTGAGGACGTAAATATTACGCCATAGTACATTTTAAAATTAAGCCATGGAAAAGATGTACTCTTACTGACTATCATGTGATTATAATTTCCAATTACAATTATAACCCTAACCCTAACCAATGCTCTAGCCCATTACAGTACTCAGAGTTACAAGTGAATTTCTACTAATACTTTATGCCTCAGTATAAGCAGGGGCAGGTCAAGGGAGGATTGGGGGTCATGGTCCCCTCCAAAATGGCAATATTTCCTATAGCAAAAAATAGTGTTAAGAAACTTCCTACATAAAAAAATACAATAATATGAATCAGATGGGACGACAAAGTCCAGCCCTAGACCTGGCCCTGACTATAAGACATATAACCAGTTACCAAAAGTATTTCATGACGTATTTCACAAATTCCATGTAACTGAAATGGCAACACAAAAATGTGCTTTGAGCATGGGGAAAAAATGTGCTTTGAGCATGGGGAATTCTCAGGATCATTCCCAGGCAATATGAAATATGACCTTGAAAGTTACCTACTCTCTGCAAATGATTTCAGTCAGATTGGTTTCAGGTACGTTTAAGGAGCAAGAGAACATAATTTAATATTGAAAATGATATATTGAAATGTACCTTGCAGCTAAGACTCTTTTATCACTCATAACGCGAAGGCATGCATCATTCTTTGGAATGTCGCTGCTAGCAGATAAATCTTCAGCTAACAGGATTTTCTTCGAAATTACGGCACATTTGTCGAGTTTTGCTAATTCAGCATTCTAGATTGCCTCCAACGCGTTGTAGTTATCTTCTTCAATAAAATGCTTTGCTTTTTCTAGTAAATCCATCATAAGAAAATAAAGATTGCGACATGAATGTAATTCTGCTGCCGTTCACGTGCTAAGCAACCTACTAAAATCTATTTATCAAATCCAATTTAAGATTGTGCGACAGCACTACAAAGCATCCTTTAGACATACGGTCGCACAGGAAAACGATATGATTAGCTTCCTCCATTCACATGCAAATTGAACGACAGTCGTGCGACAGTGGGTAAGAAGCATCTTGTGCACAGACATCTTACTCTATCTGCTTTGTTACCCTGTTGGGCTTCAGTAAAAAATGTAAGATTTAGCAATCCGGAATAAAGATTACAAATATGTGATCTCCTCTTTCCAACCAGCTCCTCCACAGAATAGGAAAATGTAAGGCACTTATATATAATTCCCTACCTACTAAAAGGAAACAGAAAAATCCATCTTAGAGCAGATTCGATGTAGTACCAATTAGAAAAACTTGCCAAGTGATCGAAACTATTATTGTGCAGCTGGGTGTTGACTGTCGCATGCGCGACCAGTGTGACTGTCTAGATCCGCCCCATGTTGGGGTCGGCATCCCAATCGAGTCAGAGCAGGGGAGGGGGGCCGCACCCTCGCGGTCTTCCTCTTCTACACTATTGGTGATGATCTAGATGCATACATGACAAGCTGATCTACGGTTAAAGCCCATCACCACTTAAATCGAATTTCGGACTTCGCAGTTCACATAACGAATTGCAAATTCCGAATCTGATACACGCTGAAAAAGCTGGTCGGATGAAGTCCATTGTCAATAAAGTCATAGCCTATTGTTTCGAACAGCCAGTTTCTGTCATCATGTTTTAATCTCAACTGAATACTACGTCAACATGCTTCGCGAGGCAGTGAGAGTTGAATCTTGATTGGCTGACTTCATCCGGGTGCTTTTGGCTTCCATGCGAACGTTCGGATAAAAACAAAACATCCGAATGCTACAATTTCGGATGCGAACGTTCGGACACGATTTGCGAATAGACAACAATGAGTCGCATCCGAAATCCGAAATCGAAAGAAGTGATGAACCATGTGAACGTTCATTTCTTTTAGCATTGATAAGAACGTGCAGTTCTTTATGGAAGTGGCTTCTCTGTTCCATGTCGGATCTTTACGATCTTATTTCTATTATAGAACAAATCTGCCCAAAGCAGCTAAGAATGCGTCTGTGCAAAATTCTTTTATGTACAAGGGAATGGCCTAAAAGTGATTCATCAGTTACTGGTGTTGGTAAACACATCTGTCTATGTAGTTGCAGTGAATCGTAACAGTATATTTGGCGTCAAATTTCAACATGTTTAGTTGACGAAACTTCAAGTGCTGCCGACGCTTTTTTCTATCACGTAACTTGAAAATGTGGAATATCAACTTTATGCTTCTTGGCTTGCTTACATACTTTGACTCATCAAAGGAGAACTGTAAGGTGAGATATTTCTTATGCAAAACTGAAATTAAAATGTGAGTAGCTCAATAGGAATAATTTATTGGGGTAGGGGCAGGGAATAGGGTAGAGGTACAAAACTGCATTAGCGCCGAGGTGTTTCTTATGTACAACCATAGTATAACTAAACTTCTAATGTGTCTTGGGCAAGCATACCCAAAGTACGACCTGCGGCCCAAGTCCTGCCTGTGTTCAAATTTCTAGTGGCGTGAAGGGTCTCTCATAATGTATGTTACTAAGGATGTTGCTAGAAAAATGTCTTGGGGGTGTCAGGTCTACAGCTGCCGAATAAGGAATTTGAACTCAAATTGTATAAACCAAATGGCGGATATCAAGATTTGTCTTCAATCACTGGGTTAGGGTATTTGGTAGGGTTAGGCTTAGCGTTAGGTTTCTTACTTCCGTCATTATGAAATTGCCCAAATATGGTAAAACATGCGTTGTTTAGGAACGTATTTTGTGTTATAAGTTCGTAACCATTTTGTAAACCGTAAATGTTTGTCCATATTCTTAAACAGCTCGGTGAGTACTTTCGTTTGATGTATAAATTGTTTGGAAGGTGATTGATGACTAATCTTAATATACGGCGGAAGTAAATATTAGTCATCAATCACTTTCCAAACAATTTATACATCAAACGACAGTATTCACCGAGCTGTTTAAGAATATGGACAAAAAGTTACGAAGCCGTTTTTCAATTTTTCAAATTATATTAGGCGCACAACTAGCAAGTTTGGAGGTTAGGGACCGAAGTAACAATAACATTTGTTGAAGAAGCAATGGCCTTTGAACACATTTTTCAGATTCATAAATGGAGGAAATTCTGTAGGAGGTGTACTGATATCATTACTTCTGAAGGGAAATGACTTTTGTTGCCATTTCTCATCACTGTAGGAAGGGAAAACGGGGAGCCTATGCCCCCAGAAAATGTTGGAGGACTTACAAAGGGTAAATCTTGCCCCCTCAGCCATACTGCCCCCTCAGCCGTGCTCCCCCATGCTGCAAGCATCCTTTTTGGAGACACTAGGGACCCTTGGAAGTTAGTAACATTAGCCCCAATATAAATGTCACATCATATATTAAAAAGTGCCTTATCTCCTGAAAATCTGTCAGGGGCCCCCTTAGTGCCTCAAGAAGTTGGGGGCCCTTAGGATTTGTCCTCACCCCAACCTAAATCAGATGTACCATTACTTTAAGAAGCAAATGCATGGTCAACAAGAAAGAGCAAGTAGAAAATTCATATTATGGAAAAGTTGAGCGACTGAGATGCAATGCGATTCATGAGGATTTCTTAACACATTTGAAAAACAATTGGATAGTTGAAATTGGATAATTGAAAAACAATTGGATAGAAAAACAATTTTGTTTGACTTACCACATTATGTGACTTATTCAGAGTTAGACTTATCTGGTGTATTTTCTGTACACAAAGCATACCACAACCAAAGAAAATGTGACAATGTTCAAAGTCAGGGGAGTTTAACTTAACTGGTTTTCAACTTATCACAGTTCAAATGTATGCATATAGCACCTTCATTGCCTCAATATTTGTAAGTGGCCCTTCTTAAAAATTATTTTCAGTAGTCTTCAATTGTTGTGTGGAAAGTGTGGTTGGTTGGACAAAAACATACTTTTCTCCCTTTCTTTCTTCCAAAAGCAGATTAGAGTGACTGTATTTAGCTCAACAGATGATGTCTTGCATAGTTTCATATTTCACTCATAGGAAAATTCAAATATTTGTGAACGTTTCCTCCTTTTTTTTTTGCACAATTGTTTTCCATCATGGATTTTCTTTTTTGTATTTTTAGACATTTCTACATCACAATAAATACAGAAGGTCAATTAGAAGCCTCTTTAATGATCCTGAATTTCCAAACCAGTACTATTTAGTAAGTACTTTGAAATAATTTCTACCTGTTCCATATATAATTCCATATCTGTGATATCTTTTGAAATCATTAACTTGCTTTGGGTTGTTGAGCTGAATCTATGGTAATGTTTTTTAGATAAATGACTATATGAATATTGTAAAAACATGGCAGTCTGGTTTCAATGGAGATGGAGTCACAATCTGCATAAATGATAATGGTGTAGATATCACACATCCAGAGTTTAAAGGAAGATTTGTAAGCTTTTTAATTGTTTTGCTAGATATTTCACACTAAATATCCTATTATCCTGCTTAAGGGCACACCTCGTTTTTTATGGATGTAATGCCCCCTTAGGTGAGCTACCACACATGCACCCTTGAGGCACCAAATAGCAGGTCAATGTAGAAAAATTGATATCATATGTAAAATATTTGCATGCTTCAATGTTTTTGTAAATTCTCTTATTTTACATTCAATTTGAATAAAAGAGTAAATTGGTTCAAGAATATTCTACCTGAGTAGTGAGCACAGGGCTTAGAATGTGCAACTTGCAATTCAAAATGGCACATGCAGCCAATTTTATCATATTTTGCTTCCAAAAACTTTGCAATTCTTTAAATGTCCTTGTTGAGAGTGCAGTATCCTTAAGTGGGTAAGCTCATTTTGCTCATTTGAATTAAAAGTGCTGTTTTCACAGTCCCTCATTTTCAATGAATTCCTAACTCTACTTCATGAATTGTGACTTCTATCAAATACATCATCTCCCATGTGAAATATATGAACTTCCTCCACACATTTTGACCTCAAACAAACAGATTTAATAGACTTCAAGTTAAGTCTATCACAACCAGAATTTCGTTTATTGTAGAATCTGAATGCCAGTTTCAATTTTGGAACAAATAGAAGTGACCCAAGTCCAGAGTAAGGAATTACTTTGAGTTCATTATTAATCATGATATTGGTAATGATGATGATGATGATGATTGATGATGATGATGATGATGATGATGATGATGATGATGACAATACTTTTATAAACGTCAATTCATTTAGTCTTAGTTCCAGTGGAAACAAAGCGCATGGGACAATGATGGCAGGACTTGCTGGTGCTACAGGGGGCAATGGGGTTTGTGGTGTTGGTGTTGCCTTTAAAGCAAGCCTATCAGGTACTTTTGGCATTTTTTTATTTGAGTAAATTCTCTTAATTTGGGTTAATATCTGTTAATATCTAAATTACCATTTCCTGTTACATTCTTTTCATTTTCATGAAAACATTGAAGGTAAAATTGAAAGCTCTCTATTATGCTTTGTTATCAGACCATCAGACCCTCAGGAATTGATTAGGAGGTTATTGATACTTCCATTTTTCTAATTTTTCATGAGGTATAATGAAAGTGTCTAAAGGCTGGGACTTTTATGAAGCAACAGCACGATCACTCAGCTATAGGAATGATATCAATGATATTTACTCAAACTCATGGGGTTTCATAACCTTTTATCAAAGTAACATAGCGTACATGCACAAAAGAATTAAAAAAGCCTTGAAGGATAATGCTGAAAAAGTAAGGAAATTTGTCTTATATTGTAACTTTTGTGTTGCATAGCATTGGGTTCGATTTGATAGTGTTGAATTTGGTTTGATTAGGATTGAGTTTGATTTGATCAGGATTGAGTTTGATTTGATCAAGATTGAGTTAGATTTGATCAGGATTGAGTTTGAATTGATCAGGATTGAGTTTGAATTGATCAGGATTGAGTTTGAATTGATCAGGATTGAGTTTGGCTTATTGTGTTTGATTTAGTCTGGAGTGAGTTTGATTTGATGAGGAGTGGATTTGATTTGATCAGCATTCAGTTTGATTTGATCAGGATTTTTAGCACTGTGATAACTGGCCCTAGGCTACAGTTTCTACATATTGCTTAACTTTTCATCTTCTCTTAAGATTCATTTATTTATTTTTGGAGGGCATTTCAGTCTGACGGACAATATCTTTTCTGCTGTGATACAGAGTTTGACTTATCTAGAAGCCTTGGATAAGAACCTTAACTTCAAGAATCGTGTTCAAAAACTGTTCAAAAGGCTTCATTTATGCTTTTGTTTGGTAATTTTTCCTCCTTTTTGAAAGTTGTGCAATGTTGTCTTTTTTACTTTCTGTAGGGGCGACAAGGGAGAGGAAATATATTTGTTTTTTCTGCGGGAAATGGTGGCTTATTCAATGGCACTTGTAGCTACGATGAGTACACTTCGTCAATATACACAATTGGCATTAGTGTCATAACTGGCAGACATACGCCCTCTTTGCAGAATGTTAAATGTACTGGAGTCTCAGCAGTGACGTACGGCAGAGATGGATTAGCTGGCGTTGATAATCCAGAGTTTCGAATGGTAAATATTTTTTTAACATTTTTTATTCTTTCCCTTTTATTATCTGCTTATCATTTTCTATCTTAGCATTCTGATCATTCCTTTCTTCACCTATTTTCTATTATAGCGCCTGCCATTGTCTAACCTTTATCTTTCCCACCCACCTCTTTTGATCTCAAGAACAACACTACAGGATTATATTTCATCATCTTGTAGCCTGCACCTGGGCTACGCGGAACATGCTCATTCAGCGCAGCCGCATCATCTGCATCTGCAGCTGTTGCTTCAGGAATTATTGGATTAGTCCTCCAAGCCAAGTATGTGCCATTAATTTTTAGCAATTTGGTTCCATACTACTTTTCAACATTTCTACTCACTTTGTGATTAGAAGTCTAGCCGCGTAACTTCAGTTCATACCACAATTACTTGGGATGTGGTAAACAGAAGCTGTTGAACACGAGCATTGGTTTTACAGCAAAAAAGAGCTCATTTTGAAGATATAGTAAACTCTCTCTAATTCGAACTCGTGTAGTTCGAACTTTTACTAATTTGAACATAAACATTTTGCCTCTAGAAGTCTTTCTAGGAAACCCTTGCGAGAAAATCGCTATAATTCGAACGTCTGCAATTCAAACTTTTGTAATTCGAAGAATTGTTTCAGTCCCCTAAGCAATAAACCTTTCTAATTCGAACTTTTTGCACATTACTGGTGACATTAATACTTCCCTTCATCAGATTGTTGCAAAATTTGTGTTATTTAAATTTTTTGCTGTTGATACTAATGGACAAGTGTAACGGGTGGCCAACCAATGAGAAGCTTAGAGCCACATTCTTTACTGTGATACCGCAGAGATTCACATCAACTTATAGGGAAACATGAGCGTTACCCCCATCCTTTCCTCTCGCGCAAAAATATCTTTCTAAACTCAAATGAAGTAAACATATCACACGCACCCCAATATGAGTGTAAGAGCCACATGAAACTAATATTGTACTTCTTTATCTGATACTGTTGAGATCCTAGCGACTATGTAAATAATGGCTATAAGATGGGGATTTTTGGGTAACGGAGACATATTCCAGAGGTTTTTAGAAAGCTCGTATGAATCGAAAATTTTGTAAGTCGAATATTTTCACAGACCCTCATAGAGTTCGAATCACATTCGATTTGACTGTAGTTAGTTTTGAGCAGAAGTAGTAGATAAAAGCTAATCATAAATATGAATTATTGTTATATTTTGTATTTGTATAACTTCAATAGTCCGAATCTCCATTGGCGAGATGTACAGCACTTGATTGCCCGATGCTCAAATTCAAATATTGGAAGTGTAGAATGGAAAAAGAATGGTGTTGGCATTAAAGGTACCTGTTGATTAATAAATGTTGCTCTTAAGCAGTTGTATTTATGCAGTTCGTATTCTTTATTTATCAATCACTGCATCTTAAACTTCCTCTTTACAGAGGTTTATAAAGTATCACTTCAACACTTGCATTGTATGAATTATCAAACTTGACAACATTATGACAAAACATGATTCATGATCATCGATCATCCCCTCTGTCCTTAAATATGAGATAAAACAAACAGAGCAGCAAGAGGACAAAAGAAGATTTGGTTACCAATGGATATAAAGATACACGCAGTGAGCAAACATATGAAACAGGTACAGAAAGTAGGAATGACTGGCTGCATTTTGCAAACAGTGCTTTCAACGTTTGTTGGTATTGATGACTTTAGTTTTGTAGGCGGTGTATTGGGCAAAGCTCAAACTGGCTTGAACTACAATTTGTGTGCCCCAATTTGATTATCATTTTTCATTTGGAGCATACGTAAAACTGAGCAAGTGATGAACACTTCACAAAATGCAGCCAGTTTACTATTGGCTGTTTTATAATGTTATAATTGACATTTTTAATCAGTTTCCTCAATTAATTTCCAACATTAAATAAATTCCTGCTTTTATATTTACCTTTTATGTTTTGCAGTAAATGATAATTTAGGCTTTGGTGTATTGGATGCGAAGGCTCTTACAGATGGTGCAAAACAATGGAAAAATGTCGGACCGCAAATGAACTGTACTCTGTCATTCTCTGAGAACACGATGTATGCAACATTTAATGTTCTTTAATCTCTCAGCTTGTTCTACATTATAATTGGGGAGTTTTGAATATTTGATTTAACTTCAACTATGCCTTGAACACTTTCATACTGGAAGAGTTTCATTTAGGGCCCCAGGACACTGAAAGTCGCTTGTTCCATCAGCAGCCTCAACGGAGGAGTGGCATAGTCGTTGGGAGCGCTGCACTTTGGCAGTGGTTTAATGATTGTTTGATAATGGAATACTGAAAATAGAGGTAGTAACGTGCTTTGTTGGGCGACCGGACGGTCGTCTGCGTTTATTCATGCACCTCCTTGATCAATACTTGAATGTGTGCCTCTTAGCATAATCTAGTAAACATCTTTATGTATTGCTTGTATGTAACATGTCATATTTCTTACAGGATTGATGGAGTGGCAACGTTAAAGAGAAAGATTGACGTATCACAGACGGCAGCATGCGTGAGGATTCGATACCTGGAACATGTTTTGTTGGTTTTGAATTTAAATTTTACTTTGAGAAGGCTGATTGAAGTGACCCTTACCAGCCCCTTGGGAACCACATCAATTATGCTAAGATCAGGTAATACAAATTCATATTCCACTAACTATGTATCTTTATCAACGGCGCAAGCAACTTCATTTTTGAGACTTTTGTATAAGATTGTCATCCACACAGCTAATATTTTGTATATTTCATTCGTTCAGATATGAGTAAATTTATTATTTAAGGCCGTAGATTTGATAGAGGAAGGACCATTCAAAATTTATCGCTATTGTCACTACACCACTGGGGAGAAAATCCAAATGGAGAGTGGGATTTACAGATACGAAATACGGTACCAAATGCCAGTCAGAACGGTATGTTGTCGAGGCTTAAATTGATCGAATCTTTTTACCTTGCATATTATTTCTAGGAATGGTAAATTAATTATCAGATAAAAAGCAAGCAAACATTTCTGTTGGTGCTTAGCTTGAAATAAATGCCGGGCCTCAATGTCATGTTTGTACGTTGTTTTGATGCATTCTTTTTTTTGTATAAACATACCTAACATTTTGCCGATCGTCATTATTCATAAATTTTTCTGATTTTGAGCCTGAAATTATTCTTAAATTTTTTGTAGATACCACAGGTGTAACTTCGCCTAAAAATTTAAAGCATATATTCAAATCTTTGTTGATGTTTTACTATAGCCATAAAACTAAACAAGAGTAACTATTTTTGTATCGATAATGCAAAAGTACATCTGAAAGCAGTATGATAACTAAGATACAATAAGCTCTTTTTTGTCTTGATTGACTATTGAGCCTCGTATTATTTTAAATTATTCTTCAATTTCTGCGATTTAGAGCCTCGATATTCTTATAAACTTTATTCTTGTAAACAAGTGTGTATTCTCGGATAGGACTTGAAAATCTCAACTGGTAGCCAGGCCTTCTTCCATTCTCTTACGCTATAAATTGATTAGTTGCTGGTAATCTCGTGTTGATGAAAGTTCTAGATGTAGCATGCTTCATATGGAAGCTGTGAGAGGAGTATCACTAGGATCAGTTAGTCCTTTAGTATTACTGAGGGTGGAGATGGAAATCGACTTGTCGGAGAGGTTTTGAGTTGAATTTGAGATTTTGAAGAGGGTTGGATCGCCATAATTTTGAAATTATTAATGTATTGTTTTGCTTTTATGCCATCTAAAGGTCATGTGATACAAGGATAGAACTAAGAAGCTGAAGACGAATAGTACGTTGGAACCCTTCTCTAGTTAAACGGAAAGCTGATCCAACAAGAGACTGGACATGACATTGCTTTAGATTGTACTCGCACTGACTCATTTTGTTTGGTTTACTACTAATGAGTTTATACTTTCAGGTTCTGTGTACATTTTCACTGCAATTTTGTTCATTAAATTCAAAACCTGTTAGGAAACTGTTAGAATATCAAATAAAATCAAAGTTGGAATATCAAAGTAAATACATAAGTAAGAGCGGTAATATTTCAGATCATGGGGTTTTCGACATTCTCTACAGCATATCAAATTTTAGTTTTTTCCCGAACTTCCCCTTTAATGGTTCAAGGGTTGGTGGAGACCGTCGGTTAGACTATCTGGTCATTAGACGCCGACCTTTGTAGCCCTTATATTTAGTACTGCAATATATGGTATCTGGTCATTTATGGCGAATTGCAATAACCAACTCTAAGGAAAAATTGATGACTGGTTCATTTACTGGTAGTCTTCTGGTAATATCGTACTATCACAACTCGCAGTGTCTACCCCAAATTGCTTCCTTACCTCCTTTTTCCTGTTATTCATAGGTAAGATAGATTGATTAATTGATTGACTGATTGATTGATTAATTGATTGACTGATAGATTGATTGATACTATCGATAAGTAAGATTCACTGATTGCTTGATTGATTGACTGATTGATTGATTAATTGATTGATTGACAGGATTCCTCTTCAACTTTGCATTGCAATTATTTGGAACGCACAATGATCCAATGAAGGACAATACTCACGTCAAGCCATCCACCCTTAACCCTACTATCGATGACAAATCAACAACAAGAACAAGCCCATCAACTGGTATGTCCTCAAGCAGTCCTTTTACGGGCACCTTGTTTATATAAGTTTATGGCAGTTTATTTAGCAGAGCATGTCATGAATATCGACCTTGTCTAGATTTGCTAATATGGATGATTGTGTATAGACAATGGACTGATTTGGTAAGACAAAATTCAGTACTCGGCGTAGAATTCCTTGAACTTCAAATTGTACGTCACATATGAAATTACAGGCTTCTTTGTTTGATATACTAATGCCCGACTCACGTAAATGATAACTTTTTAGTTGTGTTTTCTGTCAATACATGTGCTTTAGCAAAATCTTATCAGCACGTCATGGGGTTACACGATAAGGTATACTAGATCTAAACTAATTTTGGTCCCAGCCAGTGAATCAACCAATCCGATTTATTGCCTAAAGCTGACTTATGCTGATTAGAGTTGACTAAGCTTGCTAGAGCTCAGGCCTTTTTATTCAGATTCAGTGACGTAATTCAATTCAATATATTATAAGATAAAGTTGATATCTAGAAGGTAATGACTGGTCTCTGTCCGCATATCCTACGAGTGAGACTTATCATTAGATTTCAATTATCTAACTATCTAATAGGAATTCAGCTAGATTTCAACATCTAAATTACGAACAAAGAGTTCTTTATAAGGAGCTTTTTCTATTCTGGAGCAAGAGTTTGGAATGAAACCCCATTGTACTGTAGCAACTCCATTTTGGTTACTTTATTTTCCATTTCATTCATTACGTGTACTTATTATTTTATACATGTTGTCACCATCATTTTCCACACGCACGCACCTCCCTCACATCACGCTAGCATCAAAGTACGTCATAGCATCTTGTCTCTTGTTACATCTATTGTCATGCCTTAATACACCCTTCCTTTTCAAGCATCGCTTTTGTTATCTCAACAATATATGTCATTCCGGGGGAAAAGCTTATATTTTGTCACGTTATTGTAAGAAGTTTTTAGTTGTGATTTTCAAACGAAAAGGTCAGTTGTTATTTCTATTACTGCAAATTCTACACAAGAAAAGGGATTTTTATGGGTATGATTTTTAATATCTAAACGTAAATTCAAGTAAAAGAAAGAAAACTTGAAATTACTAAAGTACATTAGAGCGAGTTCCTCGATTACTGCATTCAAGCAGAAGTAGTATCTACCCTGCATCTTGATGCCTAGAAAGACCAGTATGTTGTATCATTCTGTTTTTCCATATATAAAGATACATGTATGCCGATTATTTCGATATAGATTAATTATGTGACTGGTAGAGTTTTGTGTATGGACCTCTTTTCCTAGAAGGGCAGGGCCTCCTACCCGAGATAGATAGGCTTTCCCGAGTTCTTGGTATTATTAAGAAATATATTCAAATATGATATTACATACAGATAGGACCAGCCCTAGTAGACGAGATCCCACCTGCTAGAAAGAGGGCTGAGCCTGTTGGCAGGGGCAGAAACGCGGTTTTTCATCATATAATCGATATGATAGGGCTGGGAAGGTGGTTCGCTTTGCCAAGTCATCTGCGCAACCTACTGCGCAGGGAACATAGGTTGGCAGAAAGATTAAATTTCCTCCGAGATAGAGTGTTGTTTTTCTCGGGTATCATGTCCAGCACTCTTGATAGAGCAAGCCAGGCCCCCCTTCTATGTAGTAGGGTCGTAATATGTGATGGTGGAATATGATATGATGTCAGCCTATTTTGTATGCAACGAGGAGACATAAAAGTAGATATGGATTAACTACTTGTGTTGATTTCCTTTCAGGGAGCACTCCCAGACATACATTACAAAATCATTCAATCGCTAAATCCTCTTCTACAGATATTTCAATGCGTAACTCTTCCTATACAAATACTACACCAATCCTAAAGGCCACATCGATCTTGACGATAAACAGTACTAGTAAAAACGAGATTTCAACATCGCTAGCTGACGCTAAAAGCCAAACGAGTAAGTTGAGTAGATGCTCCTTTTCTATAGTTGCCCTAAATCCTATTTTCTAGCAATTCGAGTATGCCCCCATGCTGTACGCAAAATACTGTTTCAGGGCAAGGTGATTAGGGGGTGTATTAACGTGATTATGATGAAGAGATTCTGATGAAAGTGATTGAATTTCATTCGTCCATGTCAATAACATTCCATTTAAAGGGTTTTATTGTATTTGAGAAGAGGCCTATTCGTATTGTTATAGTACCTGTTATTTAATAATTCACTCTTTTTTATAAGAAGAACGTTTGTAAGCATATTCAGGGTTAAAAGCTGTGAAATTTAGGAATAATGTAAAAATAATGCAAGGCTGAAGCGTCTTGTAATGCTCATTTCAGATTAACTTTTGGATAGTCGATGGAATATTTATTCTCCTTTCCTCCCTTGCTTTGTTATGTGATGAACTAATTAAAGATTTGAGTGTTTCCCTTTGATTGCCAAGCGATGTTTCACTTTTGGTAGTAAAAATACTTCGAGAATAATACTAGGCTCAAAATCAGAATAGTTTATCTATATCAAGGCTCAGCAATAAATTGCATATTCTTATAAAAGAGAGAATTTATTGTGTTATTACATTCAATCTATCTCTAATCTGCCCTATCCTACAGGGACGCCGGAGCGTGTGTTTGAGTGAGGGAGCTGGGGACGAGTGACAAGCTCCTACTAAGGGGTTAGGGACGGAGCCCCTTAGCCTTTTAATAGCAACTCCTTTAGATTGCAAGAAAATCCCGTTTCTGAGTATCAATGTACGTCTTATCTTAGATAGGATACGTTTTCTATCGTATGACATCAGACGCTAACAAAACGGTGGAGGGGTTGCAACCCTGCAGCCCCTACCCACGACCCCCTGGCCTGCCTGTCCTACTACTCTTTCTAACTTCCACGTGATGTTAACAGAATTCATTGTAATAAGCTAATGTTAATACAGGTATTGCAATCGCCATGATCACCATAATGATCATTGTAACCATTAATGCATTGTTGTGATTGACAGTCATCGTACTAATAACAGCAGTCATTTTAAGCATTTTTTCTATCCAAGGGTACTTTCCTAAATAAGTAGGAAGGGAGCTGTATTCTATTAAAATTTATTCGTGCGATGCCCTTAGCCACACTCATTCTTTATTTGTAGTAAAGGGTTGCCAACACATCAGGGAATTCAGTGAGAGTCATGAAATTTTATTTCAGTCAGTGAAAATGAGGGGAGAAGAAGAAAGATACTTTGTTGAAAAATCATGGAAAATGAAGGAAGTTATAGAAGTACTATTGTTTTACTATAGAGACGCAGAGAGTAATATTTCAAGAAAAGAATCAGAGAAAATCAGGGAAATTTTTCTTAAAGTAGCAGTGGCAGCACTGTAGTAATGAGGTGCATGTCCATGTTGTGTAAATGTTGTGAAACCAAGCGCTGCTGCAGGCGAGAAATTTCAATTGCTTAAATACCTCATTTCTTAAAACTGTAGGCTAAGACCACTTATAAACGGGCGGTCACTATAAGCAGTGAGTTCTGGCAAATTTCCAACATTAATCATTGTGAGGTTCAAAATAGTTGGGAGGGGGAGTAGATATGTGAACATAAAGGAAGCAGTGTCTAGATCAGTGGTTCCCAAACTTTTCAAAATATTTTACATGGCGGTCCCCTACTACGTGTATTTTCCACTGGCAGTCCTCTGGAGCGGAGTTGCCTTTAACATATGCGTGGCTGGTAGAAAGTTTGCCACATCCCTAGCTTTGTAGGAAATTCAACGAAGTACGACAATTTGTTGCAAAGCTATAAAGATTCTTACTTTGTAGAAGCGCTATTCTGTTAATCTGTCCTTGAGAAAGTTAGTAAATGAGAGAAAGTATACGCATCTATTACAGACCTTACTGTGAAGAGGAAAGGAGGGGTCTAGGCGCTGAGTCCCCAGAAAATCTTCGAAACCACGCCCTTTACTTTGGCCTAGAATGCACCTCCCAATATTAAGCTGGCTATTGGCAATAAGGAATTGTTATAGCTCTTAGCAGCTTTTTGTAAGACATTGTACGTAGAATAAACTATCTTAGTCAGACACCTTTGAATTTTACGTAGAGCAACTCCAAGATGATTTTCGTTCATACTCTCTTTTTATCCGCAGATAGATATGCCATCGGCAATTTAAGATCATCTCCCATTAGATGCAAATCCTAATTACTCAGTAGCAATGAATATGCTTTCATAGAAAGACACCAAGAGAGTTTGAGAACATAAGTTTGCCGAGTTGTAGAGATTTAAAAGTTTGTCCTAGAAAGGGCTTTAAAGGCTATAGATATGGCTGTACAACCTAAAAGCTTCAGCAGCTTCTCGCGATCGTCCAAAAGTCCTTTGCGGTCCTCAGTTTGAGAACCACTGGTCTAGATATTTCTGCTCTTATGGAGTGCTAGCATCACCTGCAAACAGCAAAAAATGCAACAGGATGATTAACTGAGTTTTATTGCAGTCTCTGCATTCACATCTTTGGGAGACTGATCTATGCAAATTTGACGCCACTTCAAAATTGCTAAAAGTAATAAACGGGGGTTCAAAATAGGAAGGATGAGGTCTTTAATGTGGGCAAAGTTTATTAACACCCCCCATATTTATTATGGGTTTTTAGGGTAAGATCAACAATTCTGTTCAATATATTAATGCGTTTTTTCAATATGTTGACTGGAGAGGGCTAAGCCCCTCCTCAAAGAACTCTCTCAATTGTAACAAAAGTAGCTTAGCCCCCTGACTACCTTCACTACACCATTGTTTTAATCACCATGTCATTCATCGTTTTTGCCATTGCCATTTATAACAAAATAACCTTTATCTCCATTGGCATTTTGTTGCAGAATTATCTTCAATTTTACTTGTAGCTATTACTCATTTTCTTCACTTAACAAAATGGCTTTACTTTCCATTTTTGCTTCATTTTCATTAGTTTGCGTATTAAACATAATTTTCTTTTTTTATGACAGATATCCTGATCATATCAGTAACAGTACCTGCGATTGTGTTGTTAGTAATCATAGCGATCGTCGTATTTGTGAAGAAAAAAGGCCTATCAACACGCCCTTTGACGCTCACCAATGCCAATGCGCAACATGAACTCACTGTTTCACCTATTGCAAATGAGCCTATGAAGGAAGTCCATGCATGAAACTTGTAAAGCTGACATTTCACACGAATTTATAGTCTTAGAATAAACAGGTTTGCCACTAAATCAGAGAATTCAGGGGCAGTCAGGGAATTTTATATCCAGTGAGGAAAAATTAGGGGGAAATAGAAGGGATTTTTAAAAAAATCAAGGGAAGTCAGGAAAGTTTAAGACATGTACTGCTGTATTTCAAAACAATGACTTTCTCCATGCTCAATCACCCGTCTCAAATATTTACCCTTATATATATCATTCTGTACAATCCTTATGAAGCAGATCTCTGTGGTTTATGAAACCAAAACTTAAATGGCCAATAGTAAACGAAGTTTCCCCCAAGCCCTGTATCTCTCTGTAGAGATCAAAGAATTCGATATGAGGGTTACAAGGATATAAGGGAAAATTAAGGGAAGATTGGTGGGATTTAACTGAAACTACCTGGGAAAATCAGGGAATTATTTCCTGAAATACTAGTGTCAACCCTGTGACAGTGGTATTAATTCGCATACATAGCTTTACTTCCATCCGGAGTCTAGGCAGATACATGCATCATTTCATATTTCATATATTCATATTTTTAGTTGGTATTTACAATACTAACTTAATACCAATTTAAACCAACTATTCACAATGCAAAAATACCAAGTAAACATATACAAAATATGATACACTAAAATAACAAGTTAGTGGCAGATCCTTCAGGTGCATTCTTTTCCAGACTAATTGTTTATCTAATTTTTGAATGCTGGAAGAGTTGGTTCAGTTTTTGATTCTGTTGATATGCTTTCTGTTGATATTTTTATTCTGTTGATAAGAATTGATTGTGGTTAGCAAGGAAAACTAAACTTTCCTCGGCTACAAGCTCTTTGTGCTGAGCCTTGCTCATTTTGTTGAAGCAAAATAGTGCTGTATAATGATGTACTGTAATTAAGTTCTAGAAAAAAATGTTCATGCTTCTAGCAGAAGATAAAAAGTCTTCAAAGCAAAGCATCAAAACTTACATAGAAAAATAAGCGTTACTTGTCCATGGCCCTAGTCCCTATATGCTGTATTGTTGAGGAAACTGTATATACGTCACATGCAGATAGCTTAATCACTCATTTAAGCCAACGTTTTATGTGCCACCTTACAAAGAAAGAAATCTCTGTGCAACCGTACAAAGATGAAAAATCCATTCTTAATCGAATTTCATGTTACTTAGGCATTCTTCTCATACGAAGGGATTTTTTTCTCAGTTGCTATGCCTTTCTCATAAATGGCGTAAGCAAGCAAAGCGTTCCTGCTGTTCACAACCGTTAAGCCGTGACTTTTCTGGACTATGCAGTTTTCCTTGATGCAATGTGGTATATTCCTTTGATCTCAATTGAAAATTAGTTTTATCAAGGAGTATTTATTTTCCAATCAAATGCGTTTTTATCCGGTGCCTCTGAGCGTCACAATAGATTGAGTTTATTGAATATTCATCATAGAGTAATATATTATTGAACTAGAAAGTTCTATATGTGATTTGTATATAAGATTGCTAGATGTATTGCTGCTAATGTGTTTTGTAACAAAAGTGATTATTATTATTATTGTCATCGATCTTGCAGTTTAGACTTTAATGCGAACAGTAGACAGAAGAGAACAGCATTCTCCATAATAGCATAGTTCAGAAATTTGTGGAGAAGCCAAGGAGATTGAACTTTCTTTTTAAATAGCTGCATGTTTTAATTCTGCGTGCACTTTCTTTAAAGTGGTGTGCAGCTGCCAAAATTGAAACCAGAAAATAGTTTGATACTCTGTAAACGTTTATTTCTATGAGCTGTATAGGTAGGCTTTATAATGGCTGCTATTTTTTGTGTTGAACTTGTCTCTGGTTATGATGATTTTTCTGCCTTGGGAATTTATGCTTGTATTATGATTATGATGGTTACTTTGTTATTGATATTAATTTTAGATTTCAGATGGCTGTTTTGACTTGATATTGAGGTGTATTGTATATCGCCATTCCATTCTTCTTGCCCCCGATAACTTGACTTAGATGCATTTGCAATGCATTTCATCGATAGAAGAATCTTCCCTTTAGTTTGATGAGCTGATGTTTGATTATCATTCAGCCTTGAATTGTAAATTGAGGAGCATAGGCCTTGTATTGAAAACAAGCAATGTGAAAATGCTCTTTTCAATCTGATCTATGTTCTGTGCATATGTTGACTATATATTTGTAGACACGCACAGCATTTGCCTTTTACCATTAGTTGCCATACTAAAGAGCAATGTAAGGAAAGCCTGTCAACTTGAAAAGGAGATTTGAAAAAAATGTGCAGATTTTGAAGGGTAGTTGACTTGCAAAGTTATGAAATGTTTTTCATTACAGATTTTAGGCTTGCATTTAGCAGGCAACAAGATTCTACCATCTTTAAACTATAGACATAGTCTTTTGGAACCTATTGTCTAATTGCAAAAGTTCTTCAGCATCGCACTGCCAATGAGCCTATGAGTGTTTAGGGACATAACTTGATGGATATTTCTTGGGGGGATGGCTCAAAGCTTCTGACTGTCCAAGGTCAATTATCATTTTCCATTTGCTTAAGAGTTTTTCTGTTCAAATTTTTGTTGCAAGTCTTAAATTTTATTGCTACTTTCAGATTTCTCAATTAGATATAGGATTGGGAGTTATATAGAATTCTCATCTTGTTTGATATGGTGTTAAAGTGACATCAAAACTTCACTCAACAAAGAAATTAACACTAGCATTTATTATCAAATTATTTAAAACCTTTATTGCATTTATTGCAAAAATTATTAGCACATTTTAAATGGACAGTTTTGAAAAACTGCTACATAGCTACTGCTAACTTTTCTTTTATGCAACTTAATCACCCAAAGTTTCTAAGTTGCCATGAAGCTGATGGAGCTCCTGCAACAAATGATGTAAACTCAAGGCAATGGGGAAGCCCTTGACGTTGGGTTTAGCTTAACTCATTGATCATTTTCATTGAGGGCCAAGTTGCCTGGCAACTTGAACTTAACTTATAGCATATAGGGAGAAATTAAATTACTCATTGAAGGAAAATATTCTGCAAAACTCGTGTTCAGTTACAAACTATTGAGGTGGACTGTGCAAGGGCGGATCTAGACTGTCGCACAGGTCGCACATGCGTCAGTCAAAATTCAGGTTCACAACAATATTTTTAGTCACTCGGCAAGTTTTGCTAATTTGTACTACATCAAATCAGCTCTAAGATGGATTTTTCCGTTTGCTCTAAGTAGTTATGGAATTATATAGAAGTGTCTTACATTTTCCTATTCTATGGAGGAGCTAGTCAGAAAGAGAAGATCTCATGTTTGTAATCTTTATTTCGGATTATTAACTCTTGCAGCTTTTACTGAAGCCCAACAGGGTAACAAAGTAGATAGAGTAAGATGTCTGTGCACATGATGCTTCTTACCCACTGTCGCACGACTGTCGCACAATTTGCATATGAATTGAGGAAGCCAATCATATCGTTTTCCTGTGCGACCGTATGTCTAAAGGATGCTTTGTAGTGCTGTCGCACAATCTTAAATTGGATTTGATAAATAGATTTTAGTAGGTTGCTTAGCACGTGAACGGCAGCAGAATTACATTCATGTCGCAATCTTTATTTTCTTATGATGGATTTACTGGAAAAAGCAAAGCATTTTATTGAAGAAGATAACTACAACGCGTTGGAGGCAATCTAGAATGCTGAATTAGCAAAACTCGACAAATGTGCCGTAATTTCGAAGAAAATCCTGTTAGCTGAGGACTTATCTGCTAGCAGCGACATTTCAAAGAATGATGCATGCCTTCGCGTTATGAGTGAGAAAAGAGTCGTAACTGCACGGTGCATTCCAACATATATTTTCAATATTAAATTACGTTCTCTTGCTCCTTAAACGTGCCTGAAACCAATCTGACTGAATTCATTTGCAGAGAGCAGGTAACTTTCAGGGTCATATTTCATTTTACTGGGGAATGATCCTGAGAATGGTAATTCCCTATGCTCAAAGTACATTTTTGTGTTGTCATTTCAGTTACATGAATTATGAAATACGTCATGAAATATACTTTTGGTAACTGGTTATATGTCTTATATATCAAGGGAGGGTCTAGTGCTGGACTTTGGGGTCCCATCTGATTCATTTTATTGTCTGTTTTATGTTGGAAGTTTCTTAACACTATTGTTTGCTATAGGAAATGTTGCCATTTTGGAGGGGATCATGACCCCCTTGGAACCGCCCCTGCTTATAATGAACCATGAGGTATTAGTAGCAATTCATTTATAACTCTAAGTACTGTAGTGGGTTAGAGCATTGGTTAGGGCTAGGGTTATAATTACAATTGGAAATTATAATTATATGAGTGCCTCTTTTCCATGGCTTAAATTTAATATGTGTTATGGTGTAATATTTACGTCCTCAACATGTGTAACTTATTTTGACTATCTTCACCAGACCCACAACAAACAGTCACAGAATTCCTTGGTTTGACCACGCCAACTAACGAGACACGCCCTATGTGTGACAGTCATGAAATTTTCTAGATCGGCCCCTTAGTGAGAGAATAAATCCAGTCCGCGTTATTTTGCTTGCCGATGCTAGTAATAGAAGAGCGGTTGTCTCTTATCAGGGGTGGCGTGAGAATTTTATCAACGGGGGCTAAATAGTCCGAAGGGAGACTGAGACCCTGTTGGCATGGAATTAGTACTACTACTATACATCGCTGAAAAGAATCCTTACCGGGGGATTCATAACATCAGTTCATAATACTGCAAAAAAGTGTAGAAAATATGCAAATATCTATTGTATGCAAAAAGTGGGGGGAAGTACCCCCCGGCCGCCCGGTGTCGGCGGCCATTTTTCGACAGTCATCATGGGCACGACCATTTATTTTCGCCATTGCTTAGTGCCATGGCCATTGAACTTGAGCTGTCATGTGATTGACTTAAAAGCTTATTGTGAGTAGGTATGACGTTAATCAAGCGGAACAACAATGTATGTGCCCTATCCAGTCTTTGATAACATATGCTGCTGGGCTACAGTCGGCACTTTTCCTCACCTGAGCAATATTCAACTTCATTAACGTAAAGACAGTCCACGGCATTTGAAGTGAAGTGACTAGGCCCTCGCCAACTATATGGTAAGCCAGTGGTGTGCTGAGACGGGCGTCCTGACCTATTGACCAACTGTTGTTACTAAATTGTCACTAAAGAAAATAAAATGCTTTCAGAAAATACTGTGGCCAACCCTTTTGCTGCCTGGCTAACTTTTGACCAACTTTCTTGCAAAGTTGAAAATAGTGTGGGTTGCGACGCCCCCTGCACATCCCTATGGTAAGCCTTGAATGGTCAGGGACAAAAATTGTCCAAACTGCACATTTAAGAGCCTTGAAGGGTGCTAGATACACCATCATAAGTTCAATGTGCCCCACCGGCCAGATTTCCCACGCACCGCCACTGGATGAGGTAAATATGTTAATTGTTATGCTGGAATAGATTCTAAGCCAGGTGTCCGATGTCAAGGGGATGTCACACGTTATGGCTTCAGCCTTTAAAGCGCTTTCTCTTAGCATTGATGAGAACGTGCAGTTCTTTATGGAAGTGGCTTCTATGTCCCATGTCGGAATTTTACGATCTTATTTCTACTATAGAACAAATCTGCCCAAAGCAGCTCAGAATGCGTCTATGCAAACTTCCTTTTATGTACAAGGGAATGGCCTAAACGTGATTCACCGGCTACTGGTTTTGGTAAACACATCTGTCTATGTAGTTGAGGTGAATCGTAACAGTACATTTGGCGTCAAATTTCAACATGTTTAGTTGACGAAACTTCAAGTGCTGCCGACGCTATTTTCTATCATGAACTTCACTTGAAAATGTGGAATATCAACTTTGTGCTTTTTGGCTTGCTTACATACTTTTACCCATCAAAAGTGATCTGTAAGGTGAGATATTTCTTATGCAAAACTGAAATTAAAGTGTGAGTAGCTCAACAGGAAATTGCTTCGCGAAAGACCGCAGAGATAGTCTGTAATTTATTCGTTATGTTTTGCTAAATGTAATGCTGCTTGCAGACGTAGAAATCTATACGCAAATCTCCTGCCCTCAGCCTTGATGTTTCTTAACATTTTGCCAAATCAAGCCTCAAACGTTTCCTAATTTTTTGTTGCATTTCAAACTTACAATAACAATAGAAATCTAGATTAGGCAATTGTGATAAAAACATATAATTTTCAAGATTTGTGAAGCATGTTATGGGTGTTATTTTTGTGCTATTTGTAGCTTGATCCAAAACTGATCGTAAAAACAGCTTCTTCAAGTTAATATTTGAAGCATAGCATGCCTGTGTTTTTTTTAAATGCTTTTTTTATTTTTGCCTAACATCAGACTAATTGTTTTCTTAGACATTAGTCATAAAAAATAGCGTGTCCTTCATTTCGAAGGATTGAATTTTATAGATTATTGGCCTATCTATGGCATACTGTTTCTCGACTTGATTCACAGACTAGGAGGAAGTTGTGTTTGTCTGGAAACCGTAATGGCGGGTTTGACTTGTTCATTCGTGAGTAGAAGCGATGGAATGTAATATACAGAATAATTATCTCTTTTTCCTTCTCGCAAGGTCTCAGACATTGGTTTACTATGCAGTTTAATGGATCACTTGCCGAGTTCATCGGCTATGCGCAATATATTCTAATGCTTCCAAACGTTTTGGGTAGAACTGTAACATGAGTCACCAAGGCCTCTCTGTAAAGGTTCATCACTTCTTTCGGTTTCGGATCTCGGATGCGACTCATTGTTGTCTATTCGCAAATCGTGTCCGAACGTTCGCACCCGAAATTGTAGCATTCGGATGTTTTGTTTTTATCCGAACGTGCGCATGGAAACCAAAAGCACCCGGATGAAGTCAGCCAATCAAGATTCAACTCTCACTGACTCGCGACGCGTGTTGACGTATTCATTTGAGATCAAAAGATGATGACAGAAAATGGTTGTTCGAAACAATAGGCTATGACTTTTAATGACAATAGACTTCATCCGACCAGCTTTTTCAGTGTGTATCAGATTCAGAGTTCGCAATTCGTTATGCGAACTGCGAAGTCCGAAATCCGATGTAAGTGGTGATGGGCCTTAACCATATATCAGCTTGTCATGTATGCATCAGAACGATGATATTTGTCCTGTTGTTTATGGAAGGGCTGCTGGGGCTACATCAAACACATTTTTGTAAAGATTTTCACCAGTGGCAATTTAAATATCATGCTGATGCTAGGTATCCTATATAAGGAGACAGTCCTAATAACAAAAGATCTCTAATATACAAAAATAATGTCATTATTGCAAGGTAGTCGATCCATCATCATTTATTTTTAGATGTGAACCATTAAAGACCCCACACCAACTTCAAAGCCTATCCCTGTCCATGATTTACACTTAAATTGCCATTGTCAACAAATTCGCTTTTACTTGACTCATGCAGTAAACCTACCTGTAGTGATTTCATTCACCATCATATCCCTGTTCATAATCTGTTTATATTGAGCACTGGTAAAATGTTTTGCAGCCATGCATCATCAGTCTTATCCTTTTTACATTTTTATCAAGCCAAGAGAGTACCAAAAGACACTATTTCAATATTTATGCAGCCATGCATTATCAATCTATCTTATTCTTTTTAAATTTATTAAGTTAAGTGCCCAAGTGAACAATTGGAATATTTATGCAATCTTGCATCATCAATCTTGTCCATTTTATATTTATCAAGTCAAGAGAGTATCAAAGAACACTTTTAGAATATATATGCAGCCCTTGTGCTAAATTGGAAGATAGTTACACTCTCAATGAGAAGGCTGGATTTTATTTGGCTCTAATGGTGAATATGTCTTCAGAAAAGCTGTACCATAAAAGGGCGTGGTCAGAAGGGCGTGACCAATTAGCATGTGGTAAGACGGTCAAATATTTTTCTGTATCCATCCCTGCCATGGTCAGTAAATGTCTTTGAAGTATAGGGCCATTGTAGATGACATCTTTCTTTCGAAGACAAAATGCTTTATTAAAAACTATTAAGAAATTTTAGCTCAAAAGATTTTAAAATTTAAAAACAATTTCTTGCTGCAGCACTTCCTGATTTTCTTATATAACTAGGTGGACCAAACTCTTAGTTTCGTATCCAATTGGATGAAGATAAGAAATTTCACTAGTTATCAATTTATGTCTACACTACCGATCATCACCTTCATCATCATCACACAGGATACTTCATTTCATTCATTTTAAATATTTAAAGAGGGTGACCCTTCAGCAATCGCCGATTTGCAAGGGGCCCTCTACTTAAGATAAAATGTAATGCAAAGTAACTACTAAAATATAAAATTACAAGTCTAATTACAATATAATATGAGATTAATTAATATCATATGAAAATAGGAGTAGAAGAAGAAAAGGCATAATAGTAAATCATAGATAAAGTAAAATATTTTAGAGGAAAGGAGGGAGGCAAAGTGCAAATTACTTAATAAAATTTTGAAGTTGTTGAGAGAAGGTGCTCTTTTAGCTTCTGTTGGTAGGCTGTTCCACAGTTTTACCCCACGATACGGAAAACAATTTTGTCCATTCATGGAATATGTTTTTGGTATCTTAAGGTTAGTAAACGTATTACGCAGGGGACGAGCTTCACCAGCAGAGTTTCTAACGAAAAGGTGGCATAAGCACTGTGGAGCCAACCCATAAATAGACTTGTAAGCAATTGTCTTTGATTCTTCGGCAATCAGTTCTTCGATGGTTTTCTATCCAAGTCTTTCTATAAGTGGTCTGCTCAAAGTATCAAATTTGCTGTTGGTGACAATTCTAGCCGCTCTGTTTTGAAATTTTTGAAGGTGGTTTTTTCAGTAACACCGCAGGGTCCCCAAACAGAGCAGCAGCACCGAAAGTAGGGTTCCACAATACTCGAATAGAGGGTTTTTAGACAGGCTTCAGGGAGATAGTATTTAGCTTGTTTTAGCATTCCCATTCCTTTAGACACCTTGGAGGTAACAGATTTTAAATGATCTTTCCAACTTAAACTGTAATCAACATGTACACCAAGGTATTTGATTACATCGACAAATTCCAGATCTCCGTCACGGATTAGTAAATTTGGATTGTCATCATTGGTGTTGAGAATGTTCTGCCTTGGTTTAGTGCAAATGAGCATAGATTTCGTCTTTGCCACAGAACTTATTTCTCTGGTTGATGATTTCCTAGGATTCTCTCGTATTGCCCTGGTGCAGGGTAATTTTTTCCGAGAAATAATGTCTCTTTATTTCATTGTTGAGTTTTTTCACTTTATTTCTAACATGTCTGTAAGAGCTGAAGAGTAGTTGGGAGTTGCCTCTGACGGCAGCTTTTTTCAGTCTGTCCCTGCTCCTCATAAGATATCTCATGAGACAGTCTGTCCCTGCTCCTCATAAGACATCTCATGAGACAGTCTGTCCATGCTCCTCATAAGACATCTCATGAGACAGTCTGTCCCTGCTCCTCATAAGACATCTCATGAGACAGTCTGTCCCTGCTCCCAGTAACTTAAGATATGAAATTTTGATATGAAACGAACGTTCCAAATAAAATCTTGATGTCTCAAAAACATTGCTGGATACTGCACAAGAATGTCACATGACCATCATTTGCACAATATTCCCTTAACCTGATTCCGGAATGCTTTCCTTTTTGGGTGATATTTTTGCTTGGAACAATTGTCTACCCGCTTGCCAATAGAAAGGTGTAGAGCAATCTGATTGGCTGATAAGTTAACGAAATTTGATCGATCGATTCAGACCAAAAGAATGTTCGAATCCTACCACTACATGTCATCGATGACGTCATGAACGGCACCAAGGACTCTAGTAGAAGAGAAAATCTCTGAGACGTTTTCAAAGCCCTGAATAAGGGTTGAAGGCGTGTAAATGCATACTATGCTCAAACAACGCATTTAAAGACCAAGAAACCCTACCTCGGATTGAAACAAGGACGTGCAACACATTTTTGAATTGATTATCTTTCTTAGCTCTATTAGGTGTTAGGCTTTATATCCACTATGAACTGAACTCTTTTAGAGTTTATTAAATTTTGCTTTTTTATCAGGGAAACAGGAAGTGGTGGTTTTACGAACTGCGGGGCCCAGGGTAGAAATCATCTGTGAGGCACTTGTTTCAAAATTTCTTCTCCGTTGAAATTGATATGCCTCACGGTGGAGCGACACATAGAGGGACGTTGTGAGAACCCCTGTGTCTGGAGTGTAAGGCTAAATATACCTGAATTTACCTGGTCAGTAAACTGCTCTATTGTTGTAGGGCTTTTTTAGTAATTTCTCATTTTTCTGTGGAGTAGTGTTAGCAACTGCACAAAAATCCATTTTTCTCGCTATTTGCATTCAAAAAAAGTGAGAGTGAATCCACCTGTCTCAGTTGACACTGCCTTGTATGCTTCACATGAATTTCTCCTATTTTTACAACTTTTCTTCCTTCAAAGAATTTCTTATTTTCCATTTTTAGACATTTTTACATCACAGTAAATACAGAAGATCGATTCAAAGATCTATCAATGACCCTGAATTTCGAAACCAATACTATTTAGTAAGTGCTATGCATTGTTTCTTGCTGTTATATATTGATTCCTTGTGCTTATGTGACATATGCCTGTGATATCTATTGAAATTGCTAAGTTGCTTTGGGTTGGTAACCTGAATCTATGGCAACAATTTTTAGATAAATGACTACATGAACATTGTGAAAACTTGGCAGTCTGGTATCAATGGAACTGGAATCACAATTTGCATAAATGACCCGTCTGGTGTAGACTTCAAACATCCAGAGTTTAATGGCAGATTTGTAAGTTCTTTTTAATATTATGATAGATATTTCATACTTAATATGAGACCTAAGCTTTTTTTTGCGGATACGCTTATCTTTACTATACGCAGTGCCTCAAAGTGTGTGAGTGGGCAAGGGAGTTGTTGCCCCAGTATTTTGAAGACAATCCTCATTCTTATTAGTCTTCACAATAACTGTTTATGTCTCTATGCTTTACTTCCTACCATTACATCAAAAATTTTGTTGATTCCACATCTGTCAATTATGAACTGCATACACAAATTTCCATTGCTAAGAAGGGTTTTTGAGCCTTCAAGTTAATTTTGTCAATACCAGAATTTTCTTTTTTGTAGAATCTGAATGCTAGTTTCAATTTTGGAACAAATAAAAGTGACCCAAGTCCAGAGTAAGGAATTACTTTCATCTCAATATTAATGATGATATTGATGATGATAATGATGATGATGATGATGATGATGATGATGATGATGATAATGATGATGATGATGATGATGATAATGATGATGATAATGATGATGATGATGATGATGGTGATGATGATGATGATGATGACGATGATGATGATGATGATGATGATGGTGATGATGATGATGATAATGATGATGATCATGATGATGATGATGATAATGATGATGATCATGATGATTATGATGATGATTATGATGATCCTAATAATTATCATCATAATAATGATAATGATGATCATTATGCAAACTTTGGATGGCAATCAAAGTGTAAACGCAAGGCCCATTCGTACTAATTTTAGATCGACCCCATTTGGAAACGTTCCAGTTTTTCTCCAGTGTAAACATGGTCTTAATGACATATTCTTTATAATCTAATCTTACAAGTACATATCTCGATAGCAACAGATAACTAGCATTTGACGTGCTTGGTAGTAGAAATAATTAGGCAATACAACAATGCTGTTGTGGGTATTTAATAGCACAGTAGAAAGTTAATGGCAGTTAGTAGGTGAAGAGATCCAGATTAACTCATAGTCTATTTCGCACATAGAAAACATAATCAGGGTGGCCAACAAACCCTGAAAGACCCTGAAAAACCATGGAGTTTGCTTGCCCCTGGAAAAATACCCTGGAAAATCCTAAAGTTGCAATCCACCCCTGAAAAATTATTTTCTGAAGCAGATTTCCACGCATCAATTTTTGGCCTTGCAGTGCTGTTGCATTTTTTATTCTTGTAACGCAGGGGAGGAGGATCTATGAGGTTATTGGGGGGTAAAAACAGCGTCACATTTTGTCGTGTTGTTAGCAGCCTCTTTTTCCAACAACGGAAAAGAAATTTGAAGTAAAATGCAGAATGAAAGGTGGATGCGTACAGGCAGAAGATCTATATGTGATAATTATATTTCTCGAAATCATCGTCAAAAATCCCCTGGAAAACTCCTGAAATTTGGCTGAAAACTCCCTGGAAAACCCTGGAAAAAATCATTTCACTTTTGGCCATCCTGATAATAGTACGGTTTGTAATTGTTTTTAATTTCATAAAAGTATATTTGAGGTCATAAGTGATTCCTAAGAATTTTAACAAGGGGAGCTCTATGTGCAACCACGCCCATATCTTTGGAGTGGCCTAGCTGCAGCCACGCCCATATGTTCAAATTGCAGATATGATAATTTAGTCTAATACTGATACAGTATAATCAACAATTAGAAATGTCTCAATAACCATGTAGCAGTGCAAAAGTGGCCATTGCATTACAAAACACGTTGGAACCTAGGTCAATACACTTTGAAAAGCAAAGGCAATTCAAGAATTTTTGGTAGTTTTAACAAGTGGGCTTTACTACCCTAAGCCCCCTAGGAACCACCCTTGTTTGAGATGCTTCCTGAAACAAGAATTGCCTAAGATACCAAAAAATAACTGATCTGTGGGCTTATAGACCTTACTGTATGATAATTAGATGACAGTTCTTATTTGAGGTTACGGCATATTTCTTTCTTTTCGTTTGCATTATCATCAACGTTTATTTCAAAAGCAACATCAAGCTCAATTGCATATATAATGTTACTAGCAGTGGAAAGTAGCAACTACCATTATGAAAATGATAATGACTATGGCTAATAAGATTAAACAAAATAAGCAGATTAGGTACTAGACAACACTTTTATAAACGTCAATTCATTTAGTCTTAGTTCCAGTGGAAACAAAGAGCATGGAACACTAATGGCGGGACTTGCTGGTGCCACTGAGGGTAATGGGAATTGTGGTGTCGGAGTTTCGTTTAAAGCAAGCTTATCAGGTACTTTTAGCAACATCGTTTCACTTGCATCAGTTTATCTAAATATTCAAGTTACACCTCCGATGTACATTCATATTCCTGACAGGCTTAAAGATACAATTTCAACATTTTCGTTGTGAGTTGGTTTCAGGAGTATTCCAAATAGAAATCAGGCCTTCAAAAACTGATTAGGAAGTTATTGGGCCTTTGGATTTTATCGTATTCTTGTATATTTCTGAATTGTTTTTTAATAGGTATAATGGGAACATCTAGAGGTTGGGACCATTTTGAAGCAACAGCACGATCACTCAGCTATAGGAACGATATCAATGATATTTACTCAAACTCGTGGGGTTATATAGACTTTTATCAAAGTAACATAGCGTACATGCACAAAAGAATTAGGAAAGCCTTGAGAGACAACGCTGAGAAAGTAAGGAAATTTTTCTCATACTTTTTGTGCCGCATACACTTGACATGTATGCTCTTAAATCGAATAGCAGAAAGTTTGATTTGATTAAGATTTCGCTTGATTTTATTAGGGTCAGATTTGGATTAAATTGATCAGAAATGAGTTTGATTTGACCATGATTGGATTTGACTTTATCAGGATTGAGTGTGTCCGCTAGGAGATTAGGCCTAGAGTTGGATTTGTCACTTACTGTGGATGAAAAATTTGACTTCAAGAGCCGAGCTAATCAATTGCGTAGAAAGCTGAATGTATTTGTACTACTTGATAATTTTTCCTTCTCTTCAAAAATTCTAAAACCGAGCAATGCAATCCATCCTGCTTTTTGTAGGGACGAAAAGGAAGAGGAAATGTCATTATTTTTTCTGCGGGAAATGGTGGCTTATTCAATGGCACTTGCAGTTACGATGAGTACATTTCATCAATATACACAATTGGAATTAGTGTCATAACTGGCAGACATACGCCCTCTTTGCAGAATGTTAAATGTGCTGGAATCTCGGCAGTGACGTATGGCAGAGATGGGTTAGATGGTGTTAATAATCCAGAGTTTCGAATGGTAAATGATCATTAACGCTCAAACCTCATTTTCAAAGCTATTTTTCTTCAGTTGCTAACATTTAATCTTAATTTATTATTGCTATTCTACCTATGAAGCTCTCTCTCTATATCTTTTTCATCCACCTCCTCTCTCTATGTCCTCTATCCTTTCTCCTTTATTCTCTTTCCTTTATCTTATATCTTTTTTATTGTCTAGCCTTTCCTTTCTTACTCTCTCTTCGATAATGCATCCTCCATCATCTATCTTCTACCTTTCCCATCCCCCTCTACTGATCTAGCTGATTCCTGCAGAATTATATTTTATGATCTTGCAGCCTGCACCTGGACTAAATGGCAGATGTTCATCCAAAGCAGCTTCATCATCTGCTTCTGCAGCTGTTGCTTCAGGAATTCTTGGATTAGTTTTACAAGCCAAGTTTGTGCCATTAAATTTAGCAATTTGGCTCTATGCTACTATCTCACATTTCTACTCACCTTCTGATAAAAATTTCTAGCAGT
>WIPJ01002547.1:32722-50259 GCA_018155075.1 Cassiopea andromeda | reverse complement strand
TAGGAATTCATGCCTTTATCATGCATTATGCAAATAGGCCATTTTCAAAGCTGGTACAGGAATTCAGAAGCTTGCATTTGGGGAAGAATTGTGCAACCTATATACTTGAAATACTATAAACGAATGACTTTCAAGAGATCTTAAGCGCAAGAATCAGTGGTAGTACAAACCAATCCTGAAGGATTTGACTTTAGGATTTGTAAAAGTCAAAATTAGATTTAAAAATTCAAATTTTTGGTCAAAAATTTTGAAAAGTCAAAATCTGACTGCCCTGGTAATGAGATAGATATATGCATGGTTTCTAATAAGAGTAAAATCTAGCAATGGTTGAAAGAGACAGCTTATTCTTACCTGCAAAGAAACATTTATCTTTACTGGCTTACCTGAAGGACCGTCAACGTACGCCCGATGAAATCCTGACATATTCACAAAATATCTTGTCTTGATGGTCAATATCTCAAATGCTCTTGCTACTAATCTGGAAGTATGTCTTTGTGTACGTAGTTTTATAGGCATATTTTTCTGCTGAGGGGCTTTTTACAAGCGTACATTATTTGCAAGGGGGAAATTTTTTGGATAAAAGCACGTGTTTCATTCATTTATAGGGCAAAGGGAAATTTCTTGTTATGAAGATTTTAATGAATATTAAATGAAACCTACGAGGAAGGTAGTAATAAGGTTGAACTACAAAGCACCCTTGATACGTGGTTCTTGTTCTGGCAACATCTTAAGCTAAACTTGGCCACCACTCTTCAGCATGGTGAGGGGCCAAGCGGCCCAGCCAGTTCCGTTTACTTAACTGAAGTTAAGCATGGCTGTGTATGGTCAGAAACTGGATGGGTGACCTTCCAGATGAATGACCAAAACAGCTCACTCCGCCATCCTTTGGAAGGGAAATTAAAATAGGGGTCTCATGCCTGGATGCGGCATGCACAGTAGGCCTAATTTAGCTGGAAAAGCTAGGTATAACAGCCTACTCAAACTGAAGTAAACAACTACAACAACAGCAAAAACATTAAAAGCATACCGTAAATGCAGCTTGCTAATATTCTTTTTCAAATCAGTTATACCATTAGGAAATAATTAAGACAGCATATAATAGTTACTAGCGCTTTATAGATTACATGTTTAAAGATAGTGTTTTTGTTATTTAAAAGATTGTGTTACATTACTGCATGGCATATAAGCATTTGTCTATCTGGGTGGTTAGAGGATATGGTCGCTTTAATTTTGATAAGCAAGGTGCTGCATTTGAACAGAGAATAGCAACGCCCTTGCTTGAGGCATGAGAAGCCATTCCATTAACATATATTCTCTGCACGACTTTAGTTTCATGCAAATTAAACTAATTTACACTAATGTTCCTGTAGGTCCTAGAACACAATTCAACAATTTAGGGTTCTTCGTGATATTGTGATGGTCCATTAAGCTCTCCCGCTTCAACAACGGATGACTTTATTACTGAAGTTGAAAGCTTCATTGTACTTGAATCATGCTTTGCCTCTGTCTTACTTTGCTGAAGAAAGATTCATTCTTGTTTTTCAACCTGTCAACATGCATGAAATTTTGAAAGTGAGGCTTTTCAGCCACAACATTTTGCAGTTTTATTGGCCCTAATAAAGCTTCAAATAGAGTACTAAAAATTGCCATCTTTACAATGCGAAATGATTTTTTAGCATTTTATTTTTCCCTCAAATATATTGGTGGTCCTGTTAAAACCCATCCGCCCCTCTCTCCCCCATACGCCATGACAGATCCCTAAGCTTCAATGGGACACTTTACCTGGCAATACCTGAAAAACTGGTGTTACGTGCCCCCCTGTATAGCTAATGCACCTGTTCTTACCTTTATGGATTTTGCCTTGCTATGGCATATACTGCACTCAATCTGGTAGAATCAGTGTGTTATATGTCGTAGAGCACTCATGATCGGGTGGATTCCATTATTTAGCCTGTTCCTAGACAGTCTTTTATCGTTTCTGTTCACAGAATGAATCTCTTTTGAATAAGTAATTGTTAAAATGATGAACTCTTGAATTTCGCCACACATATGCATTCATTTGCTGTACAAAAGCAGTTTGCAATTGCAGAAGGTAAGAACCTATGCAAGATGCTAATAACAGAGAAAGTCCCTTCATTTAACATGGATATTCACAGTTCATGGTGATGTTATGGTTTGCATTTGATAGTCAAAATAAAAGATCCTTAGAAAGCTTGGTCAGGATACAAGGGGTGAATCTAGTATGACGCCCGTGCCTTACGGAAGAAACTCATTTTTTCTCAAAATGGAATAAAATGTCTGAAATGTTTTGGACTTGTTTTAGTTGCATTCCTACTCTCTCTACCTGTTTCATCTGTTGTTCCCTGTGTGTATCTTTATATCAATACGTAAAAGACATATACCAAGAGAATTTTGTTGATAAGTTTATAAACTTTGCTTTACGGTATGTGTTTTCAAAATGTTATAGGAGAGGTCGATACATAATCTGCTTTCGTTGAGAATTGCTTTCGAGGTTAGTTTCAAAGCCGACTGTTAACTTTATAATATAGAGGCATTTTTCTTCTCTACTTAGAAGCATGTCAGGACGAAGACTGTCACCAGTTAGAATAGATGGCGATAGGTAACCTGGTAGATCTACTTATAGTTTAGATGGTTGTAATGACGGCAATGTTTAGCCCAGGAACTTTAGCACTGTATTGTGCCTCCATGTATAACGACCTTGTTCTAAAATACAATTTCCATTCAGCCACAACATGGAGGAGTGACTCGGATAGAAGAGAGAAAGAGCAATTAGGTGTGGTGGCAAGTTACTTAGTTAGAGGTTTTTCTTATTAGCAAGAGTATTGTTTAAATATCTAATGGTGAAATTAAAGATATTAGTAGGGAGGCTGCATTGAGCTTTAGATCAAAAGGAATTGAGTCCCTTTAAGGATTTCTCAGGAATAAATGATATGATGAAGCCTTGAGATGGCAGCTTAGATTGGAGCTTTTCAGTGTGATCAGCACGCACAATTTTTAGGACATGGTTTATATTTTTATAAGTGTCATACTGGATGTTAGTTCCACAATGGTGTTTTTCCATAGCTTTGTTATAGCATCATCCTCGGAAGGTTTCAGAGCAGAATGTAAGACAGTTTGGCATAGTATACATTTAATAGATGTAGTTGAAACTAAAGGCAAAAATTATTGTGTGAGAGAATGATGGCACCTAGTGCTGCATAAATGGGAAGTTCTAGCCACAGGCGAATATATTTTGTGACGACAATGTCAAAATGTTCACAAATCCATGTTTTAGACAAATCTGCTACAGTTAGATGCCATGAGAGTCTGGAAAGAATATGGCGATGATAGAGTAACAATTGTTTTTGGGGTGAATATGCAAAGAGTCGACTGTTTGTAGCATGTCATGAGGTAAAGATAAAAGGAGATCTTTAAGATCATTGCTATTCATTTCGAAGTTGAAGAAGCGGCCAAGGTATCTGAATGATTCACCATTCTTGATAGTTGGAACAATCTTAGAGTTGAGGAGGAGTTGTGGTTGTAATTACAGAGATCGAGTACAAAAATAGTTTATTCCAAATGTGGCATATAAGCCCATTATCACCATCTGGTAAAGCAATCAATAACAATAATAATAATAATACGTGTCCTGGGTATTGCATTAAACTGTGCCCGGTTTTGGAGTTTCGACGTGGGAGAATGAGGTTAAACTTTGCCACAACTACCTCCAGTTCATCCTTGAGCAAGATGTAGCACCTGCAAGCTCTCACAAAGACTATAAAATATGAGATTGATATATGGCGGGGGTTGGTCAATCTCATGCGAGGAGGGGACTCTATAGCCTTGGGTGGCAACCCTTCTAGTGATGGTGTCACAATCAACGTGATGCTTTTTTGGTGAAGTTCAAACCATGTAACCCGTTCATATGATGGTACCACAAAAGAGAGTTACATACTGCATCGGTCGTCGCTCGGGTAAGCAAGGGCCGCGTCCCTCAGTAGAGAATCAGGTTGAGGTCGAAATATCTGCTACTGGAACAAACTTTTCCAATCAAGCACATGAGGGTCACCACACCATGGAATATACTCACCGAAGCCCTAATATTGCAATGTCTAAAATCAACGAAAAAGCAACACGAATGAAATGATCAAAAGAAGAGTACAAAAGTATCATAGAAACACACTATAGAGCACTTTTAAACCCTAAACTATCAGTTGCCATAGATACATACAATATATGGCATGAAAAGCATCCTACATTAAGACTCAATATGGATGCAAACAAGTTGAAAAATACTAGAAGGGATATTATTAGAAAGAAAGATTAGCAGATACTGAAATACATGTGACTTAAAATAGAGTTTCAGAGGAGATAGGAACTGTGGAACAGAGATGTGAAAAAATTGTGACCCAAAACAAGATACTAGACAAGCTTCAGACGAAGATGGCAAAGAAAAGATGGTTGCAAAGGAAGAAAGTATCTTGAGATTGCTGAAAATTGTGAAAAAAGCAGACATTGATAAAAGGCCACCATTACCCAAAATTAGACATAGCAGAAAGTCGAAATTAGCTTTAGAAACAGCAAACAATGCTCTACAAAATATAAAGAAAAAGCTTGAACAGCAGCTATCATTGGCAATAGTGAATGAGCTATTTTAGGCCTCAGCGTCAGCGGATGCTGAAGCCTTAGTCTTACAGTGAAGAGCAAGGATACATAAAAGACTAGAAGCACCGAAGTAGAAAAACATAATTGAACGAGAAATTCAAGAGATAAGAGGAGAGATTTCAAGACTATCAGAATTGAATAAAGAAAGCCAACTAAAGGAAAATGGAAAGAAATTGATGAGAAAGCATAATATGAGGTGCAAAGATGACATCCCAACTGTTGTTGGAAATCGCAAGCAGCAGCTACAAGTAAAATCTTAGAGATTAAGATGGTATGACAAGCGGCAAAAGTTTTTTCACCATAACAAAACATACGAACAAAGTGCCAAAAAGTTTTACAGAGAACTAGGAAAGAAGAAGGTAACTATTTACCAAACTCCTGAAAAGGAATCTGTTGAAAATTTCTGGATGGATTAGGCAAGTAGAGAATCCCAGAAGAATAGTAGACATACCAGAATAGTAGACATGCCAGAAAATTTATTTTAAGATATCTCTTTCGAAGAGACAAAATAGCAATCAAAAATCGAAATATTGGAAATCTCCAGGGGATGATGGAATTGCAAACTTTTGGCTTAAGCATCTAACAGTACTGAATAAAGACCTGACATATACCTATAATAAATGCTTAGAATCCCTAGAGACATACCCAGACTGGCTGACAAATGATGAACCTAACAACCCAAAGAACTTCCCACCGATCACATGCCTCCCTAAAATGTACAGAATATTGACATCCATCTTATCAAATAGAGCCTACAAGCAGCTGACAAGTAACAACTTGCTCCCAGTGGAACAGAAAGGTTATAGTAAATGCAGCTATGGGTGCAAAGATCCACTGCTCATAAAAAAGGCTATAATAGAAATGACCAAAAGTTGAAAAAGAAATCTAACAACAGCTTGGATGGATTATTAGAAGGCATTCGATTCTGTCCCTCATAGCTGGATGCTAAAATGCATCGAAATGTTTAAAATGTCACAGTTATATGAGAATTAATGAAATAAAGCATTAAAAAATGCATGACAACTGTTCATTGAATTCATGAGAAGGGGACATTAACATCGAGAAAGATTAACATCAATAATGGAATCTGCCAAGGGGACTCACTATCACCATTTCTTTTCTGCATTCTACTTGCTCCTCTCTCTACACTCATCAATAATAGTGGGTACGATTTAAAAATACACAGCATAGTCATCAGTCATTTATATTACATGGATGATCTGAAGACCATTGCAAAAATGATGAAGAACAACAAGATCACTCACTAACGTAAAAGCCTTCAGTGACGATATAAAGGTGGAGTTCAGCCTTGACAAATATGCAAAAGCTACATTAAAAAGAGAAAGGTAACTTCTAAGGAAAACATAAACCTTGGCCTGGATGCCGTTATACACGACCTAGAACAAGATAGTACTTACAAATACCGTGGCATAATGAAGGGGATGGAATTCAGCATGCAAACATGAAAGAGAAAATAAAAAAAGAATACTATAGGCGAATAAGACTAGTAATTGTATTAGAACTCAATGCTGTCAACAGAACTAATGCAATTAACGCCCTTGCAGTCCCAGTTGTAACCTACAGTTTTAACATCATTAACTGGACTGTAGAAGATCTTGAGAAAATAGACCACAAAACAAGGAAGCTACTGACAAGGAGGAAAATGCACCATCCCAAAGCAGAGAAAGATAGGCTTTACTTATCAAGAATATTTGGTGGAAGGGGTCTTATTCAAATTGAAAGAACTTATAAAACCACAACTATAGGCCTTAATGCATACGTAAATGCAACTGGGAATAAGCTTCTTGTCATTATCCGAGATCATGACAAGAGTAGGAATACAAAATCATTGCACTATGAAGCTGAATAATTTAAGAAAGAGCTTGATATACCAAACATGGCTATTATACCAAAGGAGACTGCAATCAAATATGCCAAACGCATTAAAAGAAAGACTAAAGATCTAGCACTAGAACAGCTACAAGCAATTGTGAAAGAAAAGCCTTTACATGGACAGTACCCAAAGAGATTACATGACAATGATGTTAAGGAAGTTGAATCAAATAAATGACTACTAACATCTGGCCTAAAATCAGAGACTGAAGGATTTTTCATTGCAGCTCAAGATCAAAGCCTGAAAACCAACTACTATCGACACAAAATATTAAAAGATGGGACCAGCCCAATGTGCAGGAACTGAAACACAGAGCAAGAGACAATAGGCCACCTTATCTCCGGATGCTCGGAATAGCGAAAACAGAGTATACACAAAGGCATAACAGAACATACCAAGTGAAATTAATATATTAGCTTGTCAGCCGTACTTATTTTTATTGCCTGTAATGTGTTTTGAGTAAGAAAATCGAAAGCTTACTTGAAAACTGAAATGAGTTAAAAGTCATGTTATAGGTTTCTAGTATTTTGCAACTATGACGAAGGGAGTTGGCAACCATCCACACCCTCTCAAAAATCTATCTCTTTCGAGAAATGAAGTATCACTAGCAATGCATAGTAACTCCACGTTCTTCAAAAATGAAAATAGAATATTTCTGTAGTCTTTTGCGTACATAGATAAACAGTCCCTTCTGTAATCCATCCCATCCACTATTTCTCAACAGCACACTGATTATTAAAATATCGACATCAATTTATTGTCTTAGAGGAATTAAATTATATTTCTAAGCCAAAATAGCTAAAGTAGGCTTGCTTTTAGGTCTTTCTCTATTCCGACATGGAATGTGCATGAGAACTGCGTGATAGAAGAGTAGTACATGTTTTCAACTCTCCTCAAAGCAAGCAAGTTACATTTGTGTCTTCATGAAGTGGCTCTGTTGCTTTTAGGGAAGCAAATGCACTAAGAAGAGCCATGATAAACAAAGCAGAGCAACTCCAAACTGCAAAGGGACATTATACTCACAAATATGTAGGTGAAGGCACGTGACTTCCTCATATGCCCACAGTTCCTGAGTTATCTTTGTGGGCAACATTTTTATCCTTTTCTTCTCATACGTTCTAGATGGCATGAGCCTAAAAAGTTTTGCTTGCTCTTCTCGTGTGTTCAATCCTTCATAGTTGATGTTCTTTACGCATAGTTTATCTACGTCAGATCCAGCGTATTGTCTTTTTCTGGTGAGAAGTTTCTAACACAATAGTTTTCTGTAGAAACTATTACCGTTTGGAAGGGGCCATGTTCCTGTAGTCCCCCTGTACCCATCACTGACCCAGATGCAATGGTGTAACAGAGAGCAGATTGCGGTGTAGTAGAGACACTCGGGGATCCTAGGAGTTTAGTAAGATTGAGGGCCAAATTTCTTAATTTTCTCTCCAAATAATGCGAAAAGAAACTTGTCTCCTTAACATATCTGAGGGACCCCCTTGAGGACGTATTGCTTTATTATGCTAGAGTTTTAGAAGAAACAAGCACATTTTATGTGTGAGTGAAGTACACTACTCCATATCTGTTTAGATTGTTCTCTTGTTTTCATGAAAGCAGAGTATCAGCTGACAAAACGGAACAAGAATGTACGTGCAGTTTTATTTATGATGAAGGTTACGCAGAAGTGTTGAAAAATACCCATGATACAAGTTTTCAATGAACTATATGCAATAACTACTTATTCAAGGTTTTAGTAAGTTCATGCTGATGGACAATAATCTAATGAGTATAATAATATGCAACATGTTCATTTTCAGCCAATCAGTTGAGAGTCAGCATCCTATTGGAAAGAAAAGAATATATATAAATATATATAATTAAATATATATATAGATATAAATATATATATGAATATATATATATAAATGTATAAATATAACTATATATATGTATATATTTGTATGTAAGTAATTGCATGTATATAAATATAGAAACATCGAGACGCAATGGACATGCAATCTGATGTTAGAAAACATGCTCACACACACTTATGGGAGAAGTGAAGAACCTAGTCTTCCTGGAACTCTGTCTCTTCTCTGCAGAATTATAATTTCTAGCTATGTAAGAGTTATCATAGTGACGAAGTAATTTGACTTAGGCATGCCTCTTTGCAAAGAAATTGTAATACATTTTAATCAGATCTTGTCATTTACCGTTGCAAAGTAATCCAGATCATAGAACTTGAAATGATATGCACAAAATGTAGTCAATTGATGCAATTTGCAATTAGACACTTTGCTAATGCATATAAGCTTCCATCAAGTAGCTTTTTTGTGGTTTCAACTGCCATTGCTTTAGGAAGAATAAAAAAACTTAAGATTGGCGTAGAATGGCAGTAAAAATGTCAGGAAATTTGCTAATTCAACTAGAAATGTCTTTAAACAACCAGGAAGTTTCATAAAGAATTTTAATCAATCTCAACTCCTATGTATTTATTCGAGTCCGTCTGGTAAATCTCATCTTCACCCATGTACACATTATGTTCCTGCTCCCATCGTACATCTGCATGAATTCAGTCTTACCCCTTGCAGTATTTATTTTCATACTATTTGTGTCCATGCTCGCATGTCATATCTTTGCTACATCCTGCAGTTCATGTATATTATCAGTATCACTGCAACGTCATCTGCATATGCAAGTCCTTCCTCATGGTCCTGTGGCGATATGTCTCTCATACATTTATCCAAACATAACATCAATAGGAGAGGTGGCAATACTGCTTCTTGACTATCACTTGTCTATGTGGAACCAGTCAGTCTCAAATTGGCGTTTTCTTACTTTGCTAACACATCTACTGCACATACTCCTAATTACTCTAAACAATTTTGGTGGTATACTGTAAGGCGGATCTGCGAAAGTCCTTGGAAGCGACACTCTGGGTGAACAATCAAAGGATTTTTAAAGGTCAATGAAGAGGGTGAGACTCTCTTTTCCCTATTCCCAGTTTTTCTCAATTATCATTTTTATTGCAAAAATCAGTCAATTATCCCATTCCCCCGCCTTATGTTCAACATGCCCTCTCATGCTTCTTTCCACTATTCTACTGTAAGTTTTTCTACAGTGAGAAAGTAGCGTTATGCCTCGGTAGTTCTGGCATTTCATTTTTTCGCATTGTTTGAAGATATGGTTTATCTCACCCACTTGCCATTCTTCAGGCACTGATTCTGTTCTGTAAGCCATCTGCATCATCACTTTTAACAACTGTCCCATCGCATTCAACCCCGCCGTTGCTACAACCTCCACAGTTAGACCATCCTCCATTACTGCTTTACCTCTCCTCATGCTTGCAATTGCTCTCGTCAATTCTTGCTCTGTTATATTGTCCTTTGACTCTTCCTCATTTATCATTAGGGATCCATCATCTCTTTGGATAAATCATTTCTTACATTCAAAAGAACATCGAAATACTTCCTTCAGCTACATACAATATCTTCTGGCTCAACACGCAGATCTCCAATTGCATCTTTAACTACCTCAGAAGATTCGTTTTTCTTATTTCTGAATTCTTTGCCATACTGTAGAGTACCTTCCTTGTTCCCATATAATCCTCCTCCAAGTCCTTTCTAATTTGCACCCAATCCTATCCTTTCCTGCCAATTTCACCACCTCTGGTTCATTTCTTGCTATGACATAAGGTTACCTTTCTTAGCAAATACGCTCTCTTCTGCTGGTGAAGTGAGAGCACGTTTATATTTCTTCCACTCCCTTTCAAAATCAGCTGCTTATGATTCCCTTAGCCTACTCGATATTTTTGCTGTCATGTCCTGTGCATAGTTGGCAGCTTTCAACTTTTCCACAGTCAATCTTGCCTTACACTATTTTCTTTTTGGGTTCTCTTTGCTCCATTTTATGTTGCTGTCACCATTCTATGTGTTGAATCCATAGGACGGAATGGAATAGCTCGTACATTTCCTTATCCACAGTCAAAACCAATCAATCATTGACTTACTAGTGAATTCCTGCAGACCCTCATTCCAGCCATAGCAAGTCTATTTATGGCTTTATCTGAGTTTACAGAAGGCATTCATGATAAAGAGACAATTTACCAGTGCATAGTTAATCACTCTTTCCATTTCTGTATTTCTGTCACCTACACTGAAGGTTCCCATGAAATTTTCTAAATTTCTTCGGTCGAATCCAGTGTGTCTATTACAGTCACCGAAAACTTTTAAATTTTCTTTATATTTTATGATATCAGTGGTATTCAGCAACATTTCTTAAAACTGGTCCTCATTGTGATGCATATATTTGCATTAGATTAAATTTCCTATATCTACTCCATACTGAAATAACCACTTTTCTCTCTGAAACATGTTGTACTTCTACTACATATGGGGCAATCTCAGGTGCCACCACTACTCCAACACCATGTCTGATATCAGCTCGCCTACTGAAGATAATTTTGTAATCTCCATGCAATACTCTCTCTCCATTGCCCTTTATTCTTCTTTCACAAAGCACCAGAATACTGAAATCTCTTGCCTTCAGTACTTCAACGACATCCTCCTCCTTTACGTTCATGTTGGAGATATTTATAGTTGCAATCTTAAACGTTGGTTTGGCTCTACTCCTCAAATTCACGATCCCAGTGATTCTTCATATCCTCTGCCCACCTAAGGGCTGTCGATAACTGCGAGCCATGCCTTGATTTGTGTTCACCATGAGAATTTTGAGCAAGGTAACTCCAGTAGCTTGGTAGGCCTATCGTGGATAGTATTTTACTGAGATGAAATCTCTAGTTAGTTGGCTGCTGGCTCACAGAGGAGCTCTACCGCCATTTGTCGGGTTTCTTTTTAATCCTGCTGGGTTGCTAGTCACCCTCCACATCTACACACAATGAGGTGGGAAGACCTGTTCAGTCACTGACCAGGGGACCATGGAACAGATAGTACTGGTTTACATGTTGCTAATAGCTGGCGGGGCCGGAACTAAGTACGTGAATTGACACTATTGATGTTTGAAGCGCATACAATAGGTAGCGGGAATGACGTCATGAGATGCAAGAAGACTCAATAATATTAATGTAGAAATATCAAATTATTGTTGTTAACGTAACTTAGCAACTGCACTTCGTCTGAGAAACAGTACTGTTGCTCGTGCTCTTGCAGAAATAAGCCAGAAAAAATTATTTTTGGTACTAAATGGCACATTGGAATGTCTTACTATTGCTTAAGCACGTAGTGTACTTGGATCCAGATATATTTCAAACACAAAACAGTGGTGGCACAAGGAGGGGGCTAAGGGGCTACAGTTCCCCGTCTGAACTTGTTGGTCTCACGTCGGAAGGTGAAGATCTATTTTTTTGGAGACTTTTACCACTCTGGGCTTTCGCTTTCTGCTCGTGATTCTTGATCGGTATATAGACATATATACACGCTACTGCAGTTGGAAAGCATGTGACCGTAGTACCTTTTAGCAGCCTCCTCCTCACCTAAAATACCCAGATATTGTTGAACCTACAACAAATAGAATTTTATTACAAATTAAGCTACGCCCACTTTCACAACGGATAGCTTTCATTGTTTGAGTAAGGAAGTCATTGAATAGCTGTAGATTACAATAATTTTGTCTTTGTCACTGCCTTTAAACTAAATTTTAAAATAGTATTTGATTCAAAGTGAAATTTAATTCTGTTTTTCCAATATCATGTATGGTACAATGCCAATACCCTTTCCTTTGTTCTCTTCCTTACTTTAGCCTTAAGGTTTGAATGTAAGCAAAATGCCAATTGTGATAGCTGTTCACTATGTGAGCTCCAAACTGCAAATTAGGTAATGATTTTAGAGCAATAAGTAGCTGTTATGCAGTATCAGTGTTAGAGAAAAATTTTACATGGAATGTTGTCGAACAAATAATGTTGCTTACAACGAGTCTGTTGCAGAGCACTTTTGATGCCATGCTATATTTTATACGAAGGCAAACGAATAGGCTTTTCTCATATTATTTATGATATTTTATAAACTTTTATCATATTTTAGTAGTGATGGGACTTTGCAGCTCTTTGCTGCGAAACAGGGTTACCCATAACTATGAATAATCGCTTTATCTGCTTCCATTTGCTAGGACAAAAGTGTTCTTTAGCGTATGCATTAAAGCATGCTAGTGATTTTTTAACTAGAAAGGTAATATGTACTAAATACACTTAATTGTAGCATCAAGTTACCTTAGAAATGTGCAGAGTTTTGAGAAGATGATATTGTAGATGATATTCAGTATGGAAAAACGTGCCACTTCAGTCGGTAGCGGTTATTCGAGGGGGGGAAAGGGGATAGAGTGCCCCCAGGTGCCATTGAGTAGGAAAATTCTTTGACAAAAGTAGTTCACCAAAGGCGAAATGCAAGTTGTTTTTATAAGAAGCCATTTGTTTGCCTTAGCCTCAATTTCGTCATACACTTGGTCTCGTAACAAAACGTGCAGTCTGAAAGCATGCGGCTATATCTAAAATACTATGCAAATTCACTACCATTGCCTCTCCCTATGCTTCTTGAAAAACCGCCACTGACTTTAGTAAAGATTATTTAAAAGTAAAAACTTAGGCAGCACGAGGTCCGTGAAAAAATCTTTAGAAAATGACTTTGTGGTACACCTCTTAGATCTAAGTGAAAATTAGTCACAATATGGTTTTCAATGGTACTAATTTTAATTATGACGAGTTCCAAGTCGTATCATTTGCATGCTTTTGAGGGTGCAAATGCTCTAGATTACAAACTGCCTGCTGCCTGCCATTTTGCACGAGTCTTGCCTTCGCTGAAATCTTTGTGGAGGAAGTGGCCAAATTCTCCACTTTCTTGGAGCTGCCATAAGAAGTCTGCAGGCAAGAAACGTGGGAACTTTTCTGATTTTGATAGAAGAGCATCAATTTCATTGTTGTTGGGTAGATTAGATAAATCTAAGGCGTGCACCACAAAAGTGAACAAAAAACTTACTCATCTTGCGGCCTGACTCACCTGGCCCAACTCCTTCCGCTGACAATGTGTTGCCTCGGGTCATGCGTATACCATCAAAGTAGAGTACTTGAACTTGAACACCTATTAATGTAATGATCTCAATTTCGTTACTCTCGTTTGAAAGATGTTTACTCAAATATGTTATTGCATGTTGTGCCTGCGATCCTCTGCTAGTAGAGAGAGGATCGCAGGCACAACATGCAATGACATATTTGAACACTCTTAACTTATCTTCAAGCGTTTGTTAATGATCTTAGCCATAAAAGTTACTTAATCTAAAAGGTTTATGGCACAACGCTAGCTTTCCCACCAAGTGCAGTTTTTAAAAAGTGTTAGCATCTCTTACACACCCTCATCCATGCAAGCTTCCCTCAAATTGCTATAAACATGTTACACTTCTAATTTTCTAACTACCAGGAAAATCTGATTGCATTGCTTGAGGAAAAAGAATATAAGATTCTGAGTACGAATCTTATAAGCTAATGAGCAGAGTGCTCCATGGCGTTGGCTAGAGTTATGTAATGATGGAAATTGATGGTCATCTGACCAGCATCATTGAACTAAAGGGTTCAAGAAGACAATCCCACAGTCTTTCAATGTTCGATTAGTAGGACTTTGATGGAGTATAACTGTGTATATTTCAAATCTAGTTGAAACTAATCTTTATGTATTCCCAAACATTTCCAATGTATTGTGTTTGCAAATAGACTGTTTCCTCTTTGTTTGCTACATGTAGATACATCTCATACTTTGATTCGAAACATATTTTAGCATTGTCACTATGAGACTATTGGTCTAGTGGACTCTCTCTCGTTTTAGCCCAGGAAAAAAGCAAAATCTAAGGTTTCTAGCCAACTTTCTTTTAGCCTTTTCCGGCTTTTTTTGAAATTACACCAATGATGATGAGAAATCGTACTTATTCTTCATTCTTATGGGGGTGAAAAGGATTGCAGACCAAACTTGCCTGCAAATGAAATGGGACCCTCACATAGGTTTGGCCGAGTAGTCCAATTTCCTTCAAATATGCTCTGCTTTGATTGAACGGTGATATTTTTCTTGCATCTGGCATCATTGTTTCTTGGAAGTGATCAGATATCCTTTGCTACAAATGGAGCTCTTGGACCATTATTTATAGTTCCATCTGTCTTGACTTCATAGCAGTACCAGATTTCGTGAAAATCCTTACAGGGAAGGCGACATCCCTTCTATATAAGGATTTTCATGAAATACGATGAATATTTGCAAATTTCCAATAATGAGATAGTCCAGAATGAATGATGCCCAAAACAAGGAACTTGGAGGTACTTCTTTGAGAATGATTCAAAGCAATCAGGAGCTGTCAAAAAAGTTCTTGAGCTCATACGTGGTGGTAGATCCAATATTCCTGAATACCTGAAGCTCTACTAGCTGTCTATCTAAACACAGCCAAATCCAGTTAATTAAGTAGATGAATTTTACTTTGCCATTAGATATGATCATGCAATTGAGAGGTACCGTGTCAGAGTGACATCCACATTGGTCAAAGATAAAATTAGGACATGCCATGAAATGCGTATGTTAGCTATTGCTAGAACATAAAATATGATTTAATATTTGGAAATTTAATTTTGGAAAAGTGAACTCCTTTAGCTTCCTAAATTATGAAGCTTTATAAATTATCCTCTATCAAAAACTTCATCTTAAAAATTAACAAGGTGCACATCCGCCTTTTCCTCTTATTTTCCATATACAGAGGCCGAATGGAATGGCCAGGTAATTCTTCAAATAGTGACTCTAATGAACCAAAACATTGATTATCTGTGATCTCATTGTAACATTAAATGCTCATGTGTACATACAGTAAAGTAAGGGAAACCTAGTTCACTTCTACATTCATTGAGCTTGTTATATGAAATATATCTATAATGTAACAATGCTAACAGTGTGTAGCAGAAAGATACCGTAATTATCCTTGATGCATTTCATAACCTGATTAACAGTATTCCAGTATGAAACCTCTACTTTAAATGTCTGGAAAGAAGTTGTCCCTCTACGGAGCTTCACGTTGATGTCAAAGCCTAAAATGGAGTCAAAAGTAAATTCGTGCTTTTAGATTAGTTGTATTAACATTTTCTGTCCTAATAAATAATACTGTCAACATATAGCAAAATATAAGCCTATGTTTAAAGAAATAAGAGATTTTTGCGTATAAAATAAATTCAATGCCCTAATTCATAGTTTGCTCAAAACATAATTAAACGTAATTTTTAGATAGTATGAAAGTAAACTTAATCAAGAACTTTGTCATGAATCTTTGTCTGAATCTTTGACATCTATACACTAAAATGCTCACTATTTAGTGGTAAGTGCAACTATGGCTTTCTATACCCATTTGCTTATATTTGTGACAAGTGAAAAGCCATAGAGTAATAAGATTGGAGATTCCTTCAAAAAAATGCAATTACAGACAAAAAGTAGAATAGGCAATAACACTCTTCATATAGAAAGATCAAAATTGAAGTAGTTTACTGCAGCATTTGATTTACACCATAGAGAATTTGGCAGAATTGATCGTTACTTTAACAATCAATAATAAAAGCAAAATGATACAAGCTTTATGAAAGTAGGAGAATGTGGGCGTTTTGGAATCTAGAGACAAAAGTGTTTATTTTTGAAGGAAGAATGTTGTTGTTGCTAAAGTACAGATGTTGAATACTTACAAATAAATTGTTATGTACTCTTCTATGACTATTCAGGATTTAGCATGTAATATATAGTGGCCTACCGTATTATTGATTAGCAAAAATGGTTTTAAACTGAAGAAAAATCAAACAACTTGCATTGAAAATATCCTCAGAAACCTCTTTGAATCTAAAATTACAAGTAGTCTGGGAGGGAATTGCTTGTGACAATTCACACCACATCCTTTCCTATAGGAAAATTAGGGGTTTTGAAAATCACTTTGGTTATTTTCAATCTTCACAGTTCTAATGATATTCGATTGTTTTCCAGCCCAAATGTTGATCTAACTTAAAAGTCACTTGGGTCGTAGCATCTTCTAAATGAATTTATACATTTAAATTGTTTCAAGCCGCAGACTTAAGACATGCCTTTCTAATCCAACTCACAGGATATTGTATCAGGTGTTTTCTCCGCTCTGTTTTTACCCATCATCTCCCAAAAATCCAACACTTCATTTGGCCTTTGTGTGGCCTCTACAGTATCTACTTAAATAATTGTATTAACGCCCCGGGCTCCTAGAATCACTGAGCAGTGTATACATAATGGAACGGAAGGATAACTTGAATAATACAACATGGGCTGGCAGTAATTCGCTAGTATCATCTTGTTTGCAATAATTTGCAATTTAGCAAATATTTCTTAATTTGCTTGAAATGTTCTACGACTTTTGATATACAATTTGAGCATCTGGTGACATGCAGAATAGGATGTTCTAGTAGGCATTGGCGAAGCTAGCTCTGACGAGTTGGTCATGTAAAATACATTGCACGTTCGCAAATACGATCCCGCATGCGCACTGCAATCCTGTTCAAGAAGTATGAGTAATTAGACAATTCTCGCTTGTTACACTAATGCAATTATATCTGATTGCTATCCAATACTCAGGTGCAGCATGTAACTCAAACTACCATTGCCAACGCAAATTAGTTCTCAATGTAGGATATTGAGTTAAGCTCAAGGCCCACATCAAGTGTTTGCCTCTTGCTTAATTGTCCATTAAGGCATAAGGAACCCAACAAATTCCGTGGTAATGAAGGAATTGGGGGTAAGAAACCTGAATAAGTTCCTTGGCTTGCAACAAAGTAATGACATTTCCTCTGTTTGCTGACTTTTCCATTGATTTATGTATGTCCAAGGACATAGCTCACAAGAAAATAGCAGTATTGTTCTAGATCCATTGAGACATACCAGAAAAGCAAGAAGCTTTCTACTACCTCACCCTCCCCAACTTGCTCTATCTAATCCTCAAAATCCATAACGCAGTTCAG